>VXAD01008725.1:110503-134358 GCA_013399195.1 Dicrurus megarhynchus
TGGTGGAATCCTCATCGTGGTGGGATCCTCATCCTGGTGGGATCCTCGTGGTGGTGGGATCCTCATCATGGTGGGATCCTGGTCCTGGTGGAATCCTCATCGTGGTGGGATCCTCGTGGTGGTGGGATCCTTGTGGTGATGGGATCCTCATCATGGTGGGATCCTCGTGGTGGTGGGATCCTTGTGGTGATAGGATCCTCATCATGGTGGGATCCTCATCATGGTGGGACCCTGGTGGTGGTGGGATCCTCATCCTGGTGGGATCCTCGTGGTGGATGAGCTTTGAAGGCAGACAGGGTGTGTGGGGCTGAGCTCCTGGTATCCCCCAGGCTGTGGGACGCAGCGTGGCACTCAAGAGCTGTGGTGTGGCTTTGCTGGTTTAAGAGGCAGGATTTGCAGATAAGTGGCCTTAGCTGGGAGGAGGGAGGGGACAGCAGGAAAAGCCTTGGGCTCGTGCCTGGGAAGTTTGGATCTGACACCATGGTGAGGAGTTGACCGGAGCTTGGGTTGGATCCTGGGCACAGAGGGATCCTGAGGGATACCCCAGCAGCCACCAGGGGCCTGGATCCATCACCCCTTCCCTTCTCTTCCCTTCTCCCTGGCAGCTCCGAGTGCCCCGCGCTGGGCTGAGCAAACGGGACCTGCACAACCCCACAAGGCCGGGGTGGAACCTGCTTTTCTCGTGTGGCAGAGCAGCTCTCAGCCACTCTGCCATTTACCATGAGTGTGCCCGGCCAGGGCTTGGCTTTTGTGCCCTTAACTCATGTTTTAGCCATTAGGTGGACAGGGCAAAAGTGCTGCTGGGTTTGTGCGGGCAGCGTTTGTGGAGCTGTGGGGCTGGGCTGTGTTTTGAATCCTCATCTCCTGCGGTGGGTCCATCCCTGGCGGTGCAGGGACGCCGAATCCCCCCTTCCCCACCAGCTGCAGGCTCCATAAAGGGAGCAGGAATAATTCACCTGGATTAAACCACAGCTCTTCCCTCTCTTTCCAAGGCTCTGCCGCCGTAAACAGCCGCGGGCTGGGGTAGGTGAGCGGAGGCAGCGCGGCCCTGCCAAGGCCTCGTGTCCACAAATGACTAAATCCTGCCTGAAAAGTCAAAGTATGAAAACATTATTTTTTGGGTTTGGCTGGGCCTCGTGGACTGCTGGGAATGAGCCACCTTGGCTGCCTCTGGACGCTGCCTGCGGCTCTGCCCACCTTGCAGCCGGCGAGGAGGGTGGAGGAAGGCTGGCGAGGATGTGTGNCCTCCCGGGGGGAAGCTGAGCTGATTCCCAGCTTGTTGGGCTCTCCCAGCTCGCGGCCGCTGGCGGGGGCAGCGCCTGGCTGGATCCAGAGGTGGTTTGTGGGTGGATCCCTGATCCAGGATCCCCGCGCTGGCCCTGCACCGCTCCCAGGTATCCGGAGCCGCCAGCCCACGGTGCGTGGCCAGGCCCGGCGGTGAGACGCTGGTATGCGAGATGTAAACTCAATCCCAAAGTTTAGATTACAGCCCTGTGAAAAACATCAGCTCCCCTAAATGGAGCCCAGATGGTGGCGGAAGCCTCGAAGCCTCGGGCCAGGAATTGCAGGAACCGTGTGAGCAAAGGGCCCGGGGCCGTGGGGGAGGGAGAGGAAGGGAGGTGGGGTTACAGCACCGAGGGTCAGTTCCTAAAGCAGCCTGGTTCATCCACCTCATCCCCTCGGAAACAGCCGGGGATGACAAAAGCCTCCCGGGTTGCATCACGGGGAGCGCAGCCTTTCCAAAGCCGAGGTTTCCCACAGAGCTGAGCTCTGGACCCGAGGCCGTGAGCGCAGGAGGAGGCTCCCGGTGCCCCTCATCCGGGCAGGTCCAGAGCTGAGCCCAGGCGAGGGGCGAGCGGGAGCTGGAGCTGGTTTGGGCAGGAGGAGCTGCCCTGGGAGCGGGGGGAGAGGCTGGGGGAGCCTGGCCCGGACTCCGTGTCCTGCTGCTGTGGAAAAAGCGAAAATCCCGGGGCACTGAGGGGGAGGCTGGGGGCTCCTTCCCCCTGTGCCACAGGCACGGCTCCTTCTGGGAAGGCACCGAGTGGTTGGGAAGGTGGGAAGATCCCAGTGATGTCTGGGAGGGTTGGGGCCTGGGAAGATGGAGATGTCCAGGTGCTCTGGTGGTGTGAGAGCAGCTCATTCCCTTCCCTGGAGCGGTGGTGGCCTTGGCCCTGCAGCGGGGACCTGCTCTGGGGCAGGATGGCTCTAGCATGGATGGGCTGGGAGATTTCTTTGGAGGGTCTGGCCACGTTAGATGGGCGTTGGGAAGAGCTGAGTGACCTGTCCCCTCTGAACTGGACAGCAGGGACACCCCTGCGGGTAGCGGAGCCGTGGCTGAGCTCCCCCTGCGCCGCTGCCCTCAGAGGAAGGCCCAGGTCCCTCGAGATAACTCTGTGTGTGCAGGAGCCACACGCTCCTCCCCTCGGAGATAAGGCTGTGTGCAGACACAGCCCGGGGATAAACACCCAGCAAGGCAAACATCCACCTCGGGCACCTCTAGGGACACCGGGCACCCATAGGGACACCGGGCACCCGTAGGGACACGGAGCCCTTGCGGCCGTGCCCGTCCCCCTGGGCCAGGAGGGCCTTTGGCACTCGCTGGACCTGGGTTTGTGTCAGAAAATCACCTGCAGGGCTCTGCAGTGCCCCAGCATCTGGGGATGCTCAGGGAGGGTGTGCAGAGGGAGCTCTCAGAGCCTGCAGCTCTCTCTCCATGTGCTCCCGGGGGAGCATTCCCTGAGCGGTTCTGTCAGGAGAGAGGTGATGCTGCTCCTGCCCAGGCAGTGGCTGTGCTGGAGCCCTCCAAAATCACTGCAGGCCTGAACCTCGGCTGAGGCTGTGCTTTTGGGTGGTGCCAAAAAGCGTCAGGTGGGAGTAAGGAAATGGGACATCAGGTGGGAGTAAGGACTCGTGACTCTTCGATGCTCTCAATGCAGCGTCAGCACTGTACTCCCCTCTTCAGGAAGGGCAGCGACTGAAAAAGGCTCAAAGCTGCAAAAAGGAGGCCCTGCCTCGCAGGGAGAGGTGATGGTGAAGCCCAGGCTGGTTGGTTGGGCAGGGGAGGCTCGAGGCCTCGGCTCCTTTGGCGGCCGGAGCAGGGCAGGACGTGTTGGAGGCAGGGGTTGACTCGTGGTTTGTGCGTTGGCCTCGTCCATCCCGCATCTGATCGGGGCTCGTGTCAAATCACAGCACCAGGGAGTCCCTGCAGAAACGTCTGGAGTCGGCTCCGGCCCTGGCCAGGGCTCGGCGAGTCTCGTTCGCGGTTCCTGCGGGTTCCTTGGCTGCCTCCCTGTTTGTGCTCCGAGGTGTGGATTTGTATCAGCGCCGATGACGAACCCTGGAAAGCTCCGTCAGGAGCAGGGAACTGGGAGGGTTTTGTATCGTTTTTGCCTTGGTGGGACCTCGCTGTCAGGGCTGGATTCTCGGGGTGTCTGTCTGGCTTAGCCACGGGAACTGTGCCTGGGTGGAGGTTCTGTCCCAGCTGGGGCTGGGCTGGATCAGCGCCGGTGCTGGGGACGAGGGATGGGGCTTGGCTGGGGGGAGCTGGGTGCTGGCACGGGGGGGACGTCGGCTGCATCCAGCCCGACCCAGCCCAGCCCCACACGGACGTGTCTGGGACGCGGTGCCAGGAGAGCCGAGAGGGTGCAGGGTGTGCCTGGGAGGGGCGCAGGGTGTAGGACGGGGTGCTGGCACATCTGGGGGTGGGACAGAGAAACTTGCAGAAGGATTTGTGGGCTCAGCCTGGTTGGAGCTGGGGCGTGTGCTGGATCTGCGCAAATCCATGCGTTCTCCCCGCTCCTCCTGGATCTCCTGGCTTGGAAGGGGGAGGCTGGAGCAGATCCTTGCAAAACCCCGCCACATTCCCTCTGTCCACGTGGCTTCTGTGGTCATCCCCTCGCAGCAGCTCTTGCACATTCCTGACCCTGGGAATGAGGGATGAGGCTTGGCCGGAGCTCTCCCGCTGACCAGCCAGTCTGACCCCGACAGCCCAGCTCAGAGGAGAGGTTCCCAATCCCGTGCTGGTCCCTTTTCGGACGTGCTCGGCATCAGCCCATGGATCTCCCAGTCACGGGGATGGGGACGCTCCGGAGAAAGATCTCCGGGATGAGCAAAGCTCCCAAAGTGACATCTCATTACAAAGCCTGGTGGTTTTTATTTTGTCAGATTATCCAAATTAACGGCAGGAACACTCTGACTTACGTTGACTTCATGGCAGGGAGGAGGAATCACACCCCAAAGGTCTGGCTGGGAATTGTGGCTTTCGTGCAGGGAAAAAAGAGCTCCGTGAGGCAAAGGCTAAGAAGGGAATTGGGTTTGGGGCTGGGTCGGTGGATTTAAGCCCAGAGTGGGGCGGGGGGGGGAGCTCCGGGGAGGGTTTGTGCAGCCTGTGCTGCTTCTGGCTCGGGCTCCAGCTCTGGCAGGGCTGGGCTGCGAGGGGCGGCCAAACAGCTGGGAGAGGAGGTGCAGCTCCTCAGCCAGGCCTGCGGGAGCTGATTTCTCTGGGAAGATTCAAATGTGTCTTATCTCGCTGGAATCGTGGCCTCCACGGGGGCCACGCGAGGCAGGGGCTCCTCGCTCCAGACCCCTCCGCTCGCCCTGGGAGCTCCTCCACCTCTGCCAAAGCAGGAACTCACCCGGGCACTGCCCCATGCCTGCAGCAGCCACAGGGGTCTGCAGAAACGGCCACAGCCCCTCCAGAGCCCGTCCCTCCCTCCAGAGCTCCCCCTCTTTGGTGTCGCTGACCCGCGGGTGCTCTCGTTTTCTCTCCACGGGCTCCTTCCACATCCCACACGGTTTTTTTGGTTGGGTTGCGGGAGCCCTGGTAGCGGGAGACCCGAGCAGAGCTCCCTGCCTGGCTCTGAGGGTGGATGGACCAGCTTTTCTCCTTCCCTTATCACCCTGAGCTTCGGCAGCGGGGAAGCTGCGGCACAGCTGCCGACCACGAAAGGGCCTTTCAGCTTTGGCAGCAAGGGGGAGAATCGTGGAATTGTGGAATTGTTAAGGCTGGAAAAGACCTCCAAGATTGTCAGGTCCAACCTTTGAAGGGTTGCAATGGCTGCAGAGGTTGGCAGCAAACAGGGATGAGCAGGGGAAGGGCTGAAACACCTGGAAGGGGAGAGGTTTTGCTGTGGAGGAGTGGAAAATATGGAAGCACAGGAATGGTTTCCCTGGATGGAAACCATCCACCCCTCCTCCATCATCATCCTTCTCCCAGACCTGGTGGGTTTTTGGGATCTTGGGGGAAGAGTTTGGGTCTCGTTTTGTGGAGGGGCTGAGGGGAGCCCTGGGATGCTCAAAACCAGTGAGGTTTTAAGAGCAGATTGACAGAGCAGACTAAAATTGTTCTTCTTGCCTCTTCTTCCGTGGTGCGCCTTAAATCTTCTCGAGGAGGTTTGTCATTGAAACGCGCCACATAAAAAAAATAATCCCAGGTGTGAGTGGAGTCTGTCCCAGTTTAGCTGGAAATGTTCAGCAAACTGGTGAAGTTATGCCAAATTCTCAAGGGGCGTCTGGACACCGCTCCCAGGGGTGCACAGGGTGGGATCGTTGGGGTGTCTGTGCAGGGCCAGGGGTTGGACTGGATGATCCTGGTGGGTCCCTTCCCACTCAGAATATTCTGTGATCCTATGAAAACATTTGTTCCTGAAATTGGAGTCATTCCTGGGATTGCAACACCCAGGCTGTGTTTCCAATTAATCTGCTGAAGTCGTCATGTATTTCCAAGTGCATTGGCTCAGCAGAGAGAAATCTGGCACTGGCTGGGGGCTGAAATGCCAGCTGGGATGTGCACGGAATGAAATGAGGGAATGGCCCCGGGGGCTGGCCCAGGGCACCTGGCCCGGGATCACCGAGGGGCTCTGGTGGAGGGGGGGATGCGGGAGAGGGCAGAGCAGCCTCCTCCGGGGAACGGGACTGCCTGGAACTGCCGTGGAGTTACTGCCGGGATTTTCCTGAGCGGTTCCCTTCTGTTTCTGGGTGTGTGTTTGGTGTTGGGGCGAAGGGGAGGGGGTGCACTGAGTTATGCTCCGTGCGTTCCCTGCGCCGGCTCCGGGGCGCTGGCGGCCTCGGCGGGGACACGGGGGAGATGTTCGGGGTGGTGCAGTGACCTCTCCACCCCGGCCTCCTCCCAGGCCTCCCGGGGCTGCTCCTGCCCCGGGCTGGAAGCCGCAGGCTCGGTTTGGGAGGGGAGCGGTTCCTGGGGAGCTGTGGGGCAGTGCTGGGGTCGGCGTTGGGGTTCGGAGGCTGGTTTGGGATCCGGGGTCCTGGCGCTGCACCCGCACGTCAGAGCCGTCCCCAGGAGGCTGCTGCAGGGACAGACATCCCCTCGCCCGTGGATTTTCCCCTCCTTTGCAGCAGCCCGGGTCCCCGCCCGCAGCTGGATGTGACCCTGCCGCATTCCTCTGCTCTCCCGGGGGATTTTCTGAGGAAAAAGGTTGGATCTGGAGCCGGGTCCCAGCTGGGTGGGAGCGGCCCCGTGCGTTGAGCACCGACACTCACGGAGAGGCCGGGCTTGCGTAGAGATCTTCCCTTTCCAAAAACGAGGTTCAGGCTGAGGCCCCCCTGCCTTAGGGGGAACCCTGCGAGCTGCTTTTGGACCGGGAACGTGCCAGCTGCTCGGAGCTTTGGGAAGCAGAGCAGGGATGGGGTTTTCCTGCTGCAGCGCTTCCTTGGGAGCTGGGAAGCGTTCAGCGGCGGCGGTGGTGACAGGACCACTCCCAGACTGGATCGGGGCCGTTCCCATCTGCGAGGGCAGCAGCGGGGCAGAGCGTTCCTCGCTGGGAGTGCCGTGCAAGCCTGAGCACCCTCCTCGTGCCTGAAAGCCTGAGCAAAACCCCAGGGGAGCCGGGAGAGGAGGGGGAAGGCGAGTTTTCCATGGATGCTGAATGCTGCAGTGCGTCAACATCACAAATTTCAGGATTCTGGTCTAACTTCCCAAGTTCCCCGCTCCCGAAATAGAGCTCTCCCCTGTGCCCCTGTGTTAGAAGAGGTCCCTGCTGTGCCGTTTTGCAGCAGGGAGGATGTGATCTTTCTATATTTGCTTGCAGGACAATAATGCTGCTGGTTTCTATTTTTAACCCGTCAGCGGGGCAGAAATGCGCTTGGGAATGTTCGGGGAGCGGAGCAGCCCCGGCCCGGCCGGGCCCCGGGAGCCGCCGGCAGCTCGGAGAGGGCTTGGCCCCACTTTTGGGCAGGTAAAGAGGGGCCAGGCTGTGCTGGGATGGTCCCGCTGCTCCGGGGGGCTCCGGGGGTGGTGGCAGGAGCAGGGACGTGCGGCATCGTCCATCCCCCTCTTCCTCCCGTTTCCCTCCCTCCGGAAGGGCGGCTCCGGCGTGTTGCCGGCTCTGCGGTGCTCATCCAGGTGATGCCACTCCTGAAATCCCAGCTCAGGCCCTAAAAGCACCTCAGACCTTTAAAATATGTACGGCTTTGGGGTGTTTTTAAAGAAAAATAGCTTCTGTCACCACCTCCATCGCGCAGAAGGGCTGCAAGCGACAACTTGCCCTCCCAAAGCCCTCAGAAATGGGAGGTGAGTGCCAAAACTGGCACCGACTTGAGTGGCAATCCCAAATTTGGGGACGGATTCGTGGCTTTGAGTGCTTCTGCTCCTGCCACCCTGCCCTGCTCAGCTGCCGTCAGCAGCGTCCTCGGCAGGCCAGGCTTGCGTGGGTCCTTGCAGGGTTTTCCAGCTGCTGACGTGAGCTGGAGCAGCTGAGCTCCGTGCACCTCCCATCTGGAGGAGAAAATAGGGATTTAGGGCGGGACCGGCTCCCCGGGGGCTTCGTTTCACCCTCAGGGCTGGGTCCGGGGAAAGCGTCTTCTGCCACCTGGGTGTCTTGGCTTTCCCTCTGCAGTGGAAAATCCCGCCGGTCTCGGGTTTTGTGCTGGGTTTGGTGGCGTTGGGACGTCCCTGCTTCCCGAGGCCGAGCGGTGACCGCGGCGTGCCCACGGCAGCCGGCGGATTTCGGATTGAACCTGGCCCTTGCGGGGGTCCCAGGTGAAGGTGGATGCGGCAGCGGGTTTGGGTTTGGGGCTGCTCCTTTGGGGCAAAGAGGTGGTTTTGGCTCCGCCGGCCGGGGCCGCAGCTGCCCGGGCTCGTCCCGGCCGGACAATGCCCGGAAGCCGGGACCGCGTGCGGCTCCCGCGGCCGCTCCCGCTCCTCCCGGGCTATTTCCATCGCATTGTCCGCGGCACAGGAAGGATGTTTCCAGCCTTCTTCCTTTTCGCCTCAAAGGGATGTGGGGCGGGCAGGGAGAGGAGGGGATTTGTTGTGCAAGAGGCGCAATCGCTGCTCCTCGGAGCTCTTCTGACGGACGTGTGCGGTGGGAGGAGGGAAGGGGAAGGGCTGCTCTTGCTTTGTGATGAAGAAACACGGCCACGAAAGGGGGTTCTGGCTTTTGGGGATGTTTTTAGTGTGGACAAGGCTCGGGTGGTGACAAAGGAATGCTGCAAAGTCCCTCCTGTGTTCTTGCACAGCTCCCGCTGCTGTGGCCGGGCAGAGCTGAGGCTCCTCACTGCACCGAGCTCCCACGTGCCAGGAAGTGAAAGTAGAATTAATTAAGACGGGAAATAATCTTAATTTGTTCTGGCTAAATCCCTTTAGCACCAGTAAACCCCAAAGATCTGAAGCAAAGCTCTCGGTCGGGGCGCGGCCACACCTCTCCCTTCACTCAGAGGTGGCCGTGACACATCTCTGGGGGTTTGGCTGAGGGGCAGAACTTTCCCAGTTTTACTGGGGGGCAGAACTTTCCCAGTTTTACTGGGGGGGGGGTTGGTGGTTCCTGCTAGGAGCCGGACTGGGAAATGCCCATTTCTCACTGACCTGGATCCCGGCTGAGCCGGGATCATCCTGGGACAGCCACAAGAGTCCAAATCCAGCTCTCACATGTGCTGGCATCGAGTCTGCCCTGGGACAGCTCCAGCTGATTTTTCCATAGGGGAGCAGAAAGCTTTAAGGATCCCCTTTGGCTTTTTCCTTTGTCCCAGAGCGGATGAGGATGGAGCGTGGCTGTTTTATCTTCCTCGAGCAGCACCGTGGTCCCCGTCACGCTCCCGGGCCTCCCTCCCTACCCCGCTCCGGAGCTTTCTGACAGATCCCAGGGTCAGGGCCAGCCCCTGTGACCTGCCAGGAATACCGGGAGCTCCCAGATTTCGCTGCTGACAGGAGGTGTCCGGCAGTGCCAGGCCGATGGAGCAATGCCTTGGCGGCCGTCGGGGCCGGTTCTTCGTGCGAGGGAAAATCGCGGGTGAGCCGCGGCCTCGTGCCGGCCCCGCTGGGGTTTGGGGTGGCGTCCGGCACGCGTGCCCTGCGTGGTTTAAACCTTCCCGCTGTGGGTGGGGGTCGGCCCTGCCTGGGGTCCCCGGGGGAGGGGGGATGGCGTGGAAGGGGGAGGGGATCGGGCAGTTCCGCTGTGCTCTCCCTTCTCCCAGGTTTGGGGCCGTGGGCGTGGAGAAGGCAGAGGAGCGGCAGTTCCGTAAGCAGCTTCCGAGTGATGCTGGAGGAGCTGCTGCAATAAAATTCCACTTTCGGTTGGGGCGGAAGCTTTTCCCCGCGTTTTTAAAGTCAGAGCAGGAGTGGGGAAAAGCTTCCTTACAGTTTTATCCTATTCCCTGGTCCTGTTTTGCAAAGGGGAGAGGCTCTGGTGCTCTTCTCCAGGCCAAGGCGGTTGGAATGGGCACCCCTGGGAGCAGGAGGAGGGCTGGAATTGTGGCTGGACGCTGATTCACTGCGGCTTTCCCCGAGAGCCCTCGGCGTTTCCACCTGCCGCTGCCCGGTGCCAGCACCTGCCCGAGCCCACGCAAAACCTCCCTGTTTATTTTGTCTAAAAGCAAAATATCCCCCAGAGGGGCGGGGGGNTTAATGAGCCTGATGGGGCCGGCTGCCAGCGAGGGCTTTGCCAAGGCTCCAACTTGCCCGTGAGAACTGCAAGGGTGTGGTGGCGGCCGCGCCTGGGATCGGGGATCCGAGAGCTCCCGGGGCCGCCAGGCTGCTCTTCCCACAGCCTCAGTGGCCACGGGGACCCCGAGGAGCCGGAGGGACACGATGCCATCCGTGGGTGAGTGTCCCAGGCGGGTGGGGAGTGTCCCTGCAGGCACAGGGGCCTGGAACAGATGGGTTTGTGTGAGGGGCACCTGCAGCATCTCCCGTCCGGAGCGGGGTCCATGGGCTGGGTCCGGGTGTGTGCCTTCAGTCGTTTGGGTGCCAAGGGAGCTTTAAGGGCCTGGATGTGTCTGGGATTCTGCTGAGCTGGCACCAGCTCTGATCCTGAGAGGTTCTGAGGGCTCAGTCCCCGGCACGAGCACTGATTGCTCGGTGTCCAAATTATTGCTGCGGCGCTGGGCTCACCGGGAGTTTTCTCTGCTGATTCTTTTTCCTTTTCCCCCGTTTCCGAGCGGCTCAGCAGCAGGATCAGCTCCTCCTTCTGGGTTAAACCATGTGGGTGCATGGAGCACCCACACACCCGCTGCGCCCTCGGTCCCCGCATTCTGCCGCAGCCTCGGCCTCCTCCAGGGCCTCTCGCGGCTCTCTGGGACTCCAGGCTCTCCTGGCACTTCTTCACCCCCAGCACTTCACACCAGAAATCCTGCCCGGTGCCTTTCCCGTAGCTTCTCCATCCCGGATGGAATTCCCCGGCTCCAGCACCGTGGGGCTTTTCCCAGCATCTCCCCCCGGCTGCCTGCAAGCACCAGCACCAAGCCAGGTTTGTCCCAGGGTGGCTGCCCCTGCCGTCCCCGGGTGCGGCTCCTGGCATCCAGGCAGGTTTTATCCCCCTCGGCATCGAGGATTTGACACCTGCACCTTTCCCAGCTTCACCGATGCCAACCCGGAGCTTTCCCGGCTTCTCCCCGAGCACCCAGGGAGGGGAGGCAGCGCCCGCCGGGCCCGTGGGGAAGGGCACTCGCAGTGTGTTTGTGCAGGAAACTGAAAATGTTGCGGCTTCCTCCCTGTGACAGAAATAACTCTCACCCTGAGCCCCAGGTCTGCCCTGGGGAGCTCCTCGGTGGCTCCTTCTCAGACGCCCGAGGGTCAGCACGGGGCAGGTTTGGGGTGAGCCCCGGTTGGGCCCTGGCCGAGGACTGCACAGGGAATTGAGTTTGTGCCTCTTTCCCTTTGTAGAGCTGGGGCTGCCCGTGCTTCTCCCAGCTCCTTCTGCTTGTCCTGGGCCTCGGGTTTCTTTCTTAAATTTTCTTTTCTGCCCTCCAGCCGAGCCCTGGACCTTGAGCAGCGTTTGCCAAAGGGATTTCCTACTCCAGGCTCTAATTAACGGGCAGGTCGCCTCGAGTAGCCACTTGCCGGAGTGGGTATTGTGTGATTCCAGCTTTTTTTGTCTCAGCGCTTCCCCAGATCAAGCACGAAGCCGCTTCGGGCAGCGCTGAGCCTTCCCCGGGGGCTTGTGACTCAAGCTGGGCTCTTGCACGCAGCAATTAAAAGAATAAATCGGTGCTGGTGCCGGCAGCCCCGGGGTCCGGCCCCGCCGGGTGCCAGAGCAGCTCCCGGGGGATGCTCCGGGAAGGGCTGAGGGCAGCGGGGACCCCCCCGGCCGCGCCGCGGGGCGGGAGGAGCTGCCGAGCCCTCCGTCCAAACCGGCTGGGAGCGTTCTCCTGCGCTTGGGTAACCGAGGAGAGGTTCTGCAATCGTTTGATCTTTCCTCTGCTTCCCTTGGCGCGGCGGCCGCATCCTCCCGTGCTGATGTAATCGGAGCCGCTGCGG
Organism: Dicrurus megarhynchus; assembly: GCA_013399195.1. NCBI lineage: Eukaryota > Metazoa > Chordata > Aves > Passeriformes > Dicruridae > Dicrurus > Dicrurus megarhynchus. The sequence continues at coordinate 122,214 of VXAD01008725.1, forward strand.
GAACGGCCCCGCGCCCAGCGGCGCTTCCACGGCTTCCCGGGAGCGCTTGGCTGCGTCCCGGGGCTGTTCGGCCTCCGCTGGCATCGTCCTGCCGGGAGAACCGAGGGCTCGGCCCGCAGGGAGCGGGGCCAGAGCCTCTCTCCAAAGCGGATCCGCGCTGGCCGCGGGCAGGAGGTGATGCCGAGCTTTGGGCTGGGCTGGTGCCTCTTGCCAGGAGCCTGGAGAGGGAGGTGAGGCTGCTGGAGGGCACAGGGGTGTTCCAGCTCGGCCAGAGCCGCGGGATTTGCCTGCCTGGAGGTGCTGCCTGTGTCCCCATCCGTCCCTGCCTGCGGCTCTGGGCGGCGTTCGGGCTTTTTTCACACACGAACCCCTTAAGGAGAGGAGCTGGGCGGTGTGGGGGAGCCGCAGCTCCCCGCGGGGTGTTTGCTGCAGGGAAAGGCCCTGGGGCAGGATCAGGAGGGGCAGATTTGCCTCTCCACAGGGACAGGGCGATGTTTGGGGCTCCCGCTGGCTCCGAGCGGGGAGGAGCCGGGCCGGGCTGGGTGAGCAGGTGACGGGAGGGAGCCGGCGGGGCGGGATGCGCTGTGCGGGATGTTTCCCTTCTGGGGAGGGGGGAGGACTTTTCCCAAATCTTGTGAGTTTCTGTGATTTGAGGCTGCCCCGGGGAGCACGAGGCGCTGCCAGGCCGCCTTGGCTCTCCTTCAGCAGAGCCCTGCGGTCACGACTTTTCCCGGTGTTTCTCAGGAAGCGGCGGTCGTTGCGAGGTTTCCTGGGGACACCTCTCCCTCCTCCGCGCGGCCTCTCCCGCGGGGGCTGCGCTGCTGTTCGGGATGGGCCTGGTGACCCGTGGGGGTGGGAGGCTGCAGGAAATGACTGCCAGAGCTTTCCAGCCGTGCCAGGGCTGTGGTGGGGATGGAGCCACTTCGCTGTCCCTCCGCTCCCACGGCCCGGCTGCGGCTGCAGGAGATGAGCCCTTCGATCCCCCCCTTGTCCCTGGTGCTGCCCACGCTCAAACCACGTTTTGTGGATCCCGTGGGGCACCTCTGTCCTGCCCGTGCCCAGAATTTCCTGTGGTTTAGTACCTGGGTGTCCCTGGGATCTCAAATTCAGGCCCAAAAGCTGTTGCCAGGCTTTGCCGTGGGGTTTTGCCTCGGCACATTCGTGGCTGGGTGCTCTGAAGGCTTTCAAAGCTCATCCCTGGCAGAGGGGCAGCATCCAGGGAGCTCCTGCGAGTCGCTCCAGCCCCTCTGGGAGCAGGAAGGAACAGGAAGGAAGTTGTTTGGTGGTTTGGGCAGTGCCTGAGGTGAAGTTCGTGTCCCACTGTTAAGGTTTGGGGCTTTGGGGTAACTCAGTGGGATGTGGGGTTACCTTGGGATCCTCCGGACCACCCTCGCCCTGGAGGCAAAATACTTCCAGGGCCAATCTAAACAGGGATTTGAGAGCACGTGGAAAACCTGCCTTGAAACACAGGCCTGAGTCACCTCCAGGAGCGTCTGATTTAGTCCTGAAGAGCTCCCTGTGCCTCTCCCTTCGGAGCCCTGCCCTCTCCTCTCCGTGGATGCTGCAGGAGCCCTTGGATGGGCCTGGATGGCAACAGCGGAACCGGGATTTGGGCTGGGACAGGGAGCGTTAAAACCAGCAGCAGATCCAGGCCCAAAGGTGTTTCCTCCCTGTCCCTGGCACTCCGGGCTGGCCCTGAGGTTTTTGGGTCCCGGAGCCATGAGTTTCAAAATGAAATGTGCACATTTGTGGGGAGAAAATTCTGGGGAGGGCTATAAACGTCTGACTCAAAGGTCACAAGCTGCAAACAACCAGGGAGAGCAATCAGGGGACGCATCTCACCCTGATCTGCCTCCCCAGGCCTGATGTGGAGCTCGTTTCCAGGCTCCAACAGGGAATATTCCCATTTTTGTGCTTGGAATGCCTTAAGAACTGCTCTGCTCACAGGTGCTTGGCGGAGTTGGGTGCATGGCTGAATCCTGGTTCGTGCCTTTGGTTGTGGGAAGGGTTTTGTGCTGCTTGGGTGACTTTGCCAAACTTTAATCATCGTCTGTCTCGTTTGTTTTTTTGTTTGGTGTTTTTTTTTTCTGGAAACTTTCTGCAGAAGAAAGTTTGCAAGAATCAGAGCAGAAAAATTTGGGTTTACCCTGGTGGAAAAACTCTCGGGGGGCTTTTCCTGGAGCAGCATCAGCCTCGTCGCGTTCTGGAGCAGGAATTTGGTGTCGGGTGGGGAGGGGAGGGATCCACCCACATCTGGCTGAGGCGTAAAGCCCCTGAAACTCCCAGTCCATGAGCTCCAGAAAGAGTTATCAGAACTTGGCACCCGGCTGCTCCAAACATTACATCTTCCCTGAGCATCATCTGCTCTCTTATGGCTCCTGCGGGACGCGGCCGGCGCTCTCTCCGTGCAGGGACAGCTGAGGCGGCGCAGGGCTTTCCCTGGAGCTGCTTTCCCTGGAGCTGCTTTCCTGGGATCTGCTTTCCTGGGAGCTGCCATCCCTGGAGCTTCCATCCCCAGAGCTCTGTGCTGAGGCGAGGAAGGCGGAAAATGCCCCAAACGCTGGGATTTTGTGGGATCCTGCGAGGAAAGCCCTCGGGGACACACGAGCAGATGGAGGTAGGGGAAAAAGGGATGTGTGGGCACCAGCGGGGGGTCCCCACTGTCCCCCCCAAAGCTGGGGCTGGGCAGACTCTGGGTGGGTTTGGTGATTTTTCTCTCTTCATTCCGGTCCCTAATTAAACCCAGCGCCCCGGGGGCCCGGCGGGGTTAAACGAGGTACCCCAGCTCCGGGATTTCCTATTTCTCGAGTTCCCCCTTTGTGATCTTTGTGTTCTTTCAACATCGTCCTTTTGGTGTGGTTTCTCATTTAAGCGTTTTTAATTTGAGCGAACTCCCTCCAGCTCATTCCCGCTCCTCGCGCGCGGCTCTGGAGAAGACCTTTTCCCTTTTATTGGAGAGGAATGTTTTTAATCACCCGCATTCTTCAACCCGCCTGAACTCTGAACCTTTCACAGCAAATCAGCATAAGATGGGAAACGCTTTTAGAACAGAGATGGGTTTCTTGATAAAACCCAGCCTGGCTTTAACTGCTGCTCCACCTCAGAGCGAGCCGTGGGCAGCACCTCTGGCAGGCAGGGATAAGCAGGGATGCGGGCAGGGATGAGGGCAGGGATGAGGGCAGGGATGAGGGCAGGGATGAGGGCAGGGATGCACGGACCAGCAGAGCTGGGATGCCACTGGTTTGCTCCTCGATAATCTTCCTGCCCTGCTTTGTTTGCCTCTTGCTTTATTTCCCTCTTATATAAAGCCCAGCTCTGCTGACGGCTGATTCGCCTCTTCAGAAACAATCAGGAAATGCCAAAGCAAAGATTTCTGTGCTGGATTTTTTTTTTTTTTTCCGGGATGGCTGGCTGGGAGCAGCGTGACCAGCAGTGTCCCGAGTGACACCAGCCCAGCACTGCCACCCCCAGCCTGGGGAACTCGCTGCCACCGGGTTTCAGCCTGTCCCAAAGTTCCGCAGGAGTCTGGGAGGTGCTGCAGTGCAAAGTGGGGCTCCCCACCCTGCCCGGGGCTGTCCCGGCCCTCCCTCCGTGTCTGTCCCACCTCGTGGCTGAGCCCGTGGCCCCTCGGCTGCGTTCCCTGCTCCGTTCCGTGCCGGCAGCCTGGAAAATGCTGGTAACCCGTGCCGGGGCCTGAGCACAGAGCCCTCATTCATCCCCGGCCGCAGCTTTCCCAGGGCACTCCGGGGAGACTCCGTGTCACAACCTCCCCTTTCCATGGAGGATCCACGGGCTGGATCTGCAGCCGCCAGCCCAGCGATGGTTTGTGCCATGGGCTCCTGGCCCCGTGGCTCTGCCGGGTCCCAAACTGATCCCAATCCCAGCTCAGGCATCCCAGTCCCAAACTGTGCATCTCAGTCCCAGCCCAGGCATCCCAGTCCCAAACTGTGCATCCCGGTCCCAAACTGTGCATCCCAGTCCCAGCCACGTGTCCTGGTGCTGGTGGCTTCTGAGGGTCCACTGGGCACTGGCAGGACCCCGGCTGGGTTGGGGACAGGGACAGACCCCCCCAGGAGCCGTGGTGGGGCTTTGCTTTTGGCTTTTTTGGGGCGGGGGGAAGGGGAGGAGCCGCCGGCTTGGCCGCCGGCCCCTGGATCATGTGGGAGCCCCGGGCTGCGGGAGGGGGTTGTTTACTGTAACTCCTGGCCCAGGGCCCGGCAGCAAACCCCAAATGAATTCAAGCTGCAGAGGGAGGTCACAAACAGCTCCCGGGGCTGGAGGGGCTTCAGGAGGGGATCGGGAGCTGCTGGAGCAGGAGGGATGTGGAGCATCCCCGAGGAGCTGCCACGAGCAGGGGCCGCACGCCCGAGGGTCCCCGCGTGGGGACAGCGGCTCCTGCCCAGAGCCCGGGTTCCTCTCCCAGTGCCACCAGCCCTCGTCCCGCGCCGCCCTGGCACCCGGCATGGGACGTTTTGTGTTTCCAAGCTCTGGAAAACCGCCCTGAGTTTGGTGGCCTCAGCCTGGCCGGGAGCGGGAGCGTCGGGGCTGCGACAGCGGTGTCACCTCAGGGCACGTCAGGCCAGGCTCCGCTCCCAGGGTGCCTCTTCTCATCCCACCCTCCCTTTTTCCCTGCTCCTGAAAATCCGCTCAGACATCCCCGGCGTGGCGTGGGCAGAGCCGGGGGCCGTGGCAGGAGCAGGGTCCACGCAGCCTCTTCTTCCCTGGCTCCGGAGCCTCTTGGCCCTGGGGATGCTCGGCAGCTTTTTCCTGGCTCCGGGCGAGTGGTGAGGAGTTGTTTTTCTGGCTGCTGCCCGGCCTCCCTCTCCCCCAGCACCCCCCATCCCTCCCCTCTCCGCTTCCGCCGCTTCGCAGTTTGTTTTTACAGAGACCGAAACAAATGATGTAGAGAGAGATTCCCAGAGCCCCAGCCAGTGCTTCCCCCTCGGCTCTGCGCCGCCGGCTGCGGCCCCCGCTCCCTCCCGGGGCTGTCTGGAGCAGCCCCTCCTTCACCTGGGCTGCCCCAAGCCCTTCCCACCCCTTTTTTTTTCCCGGGAAGAGGCAGCATCAGGCAGTGCCGAGCCATGGGGAGCTCAGACCAAGCCTCTGAGCTTCCCGTGGGCGTTTTCAGGGAGCGGAGAAAAGCTGGGACAATTCTTCGGGTGCTGTCACCTGCGAGGCTGTGCCTGGGTGGGCAGGGAGGTCCTTCCCCCTCATACCCCCCGTTCCCACTGGAGCGATGACCCCAAACACAACCCCCGGCAGCTTCCCCGGCTCCTGCCCCCCGTGCGTGCAGCAGGACGGTGACATTCGGCCGGAGGGGACACGGGGCCGGCCGAGTTCCCGCAGACCGGCGGCGTCACGGGGCGGGATTTGGCCGGGCAGGAGCTGTCAGAAGTGCCCGATTCCCATCCCGAGATGTGCTGGTTACAGCCTGTCCTTGTCCGGCTGCCAGCAGCCCGTGCTGCCACCGCCTCTTGCCAGCCCTGCTCCCGCATCCCCGTCCCGCCGGCTCCGTCCTCCTCTTCCTCCTCACGGGGAGGGGACAAGCAGGAGGGGACAGCCCCACTCGTCGCTGCATCCTTCAAAATCGTGGATGTTCAGCAAGGCCCTCGGGGAGCGCTGAGGCTCCGGAACAGAGGCAGGGGCAGCTTCCCAAGGCGGGGATTGTTGATCTCCATCAGCCTCCCTGTGCCGGGGTGCAGCAATTAGAGCCAATTAGCCAGGGATGAATTGAGTTATCAGGAGGTGGAGAGTGGCGTGAACCCCCTGCTGGGGTTTCCTGGGAGTGTCATGGCCTGAGGGTGGGGGTGTTTCTGTAAATTCAGCAGAGCTTTGGGAGCTGGTGGGGGAAAATTCTCTGTGGCAGTGGGTGCTCCGTGATCAATGAAAATGGGATGGTTTTGGGGCTGTAATGGATGATTTCAGGGGTGTAACTGGTGCTGTTTTGGGGCTGTAATGGGTGATTTCAGGGGTGTAACTGGTGCTGTTTTGGGGCTGTAATGGGTGATTTCAGGGGTGTAACTGGTGCTGTTTTGGGGCTGTAATGGACGACTTCAGGGGTGTAACCTGCACTGCTTTGGTGTCCCCAGGGGGCTGGGGTTTCACCCCTCAGGGAGATTGTGCAGGGAACGCCTTCACTCCAGAGCCCTTCTCCGCCCTGGTGTCAGGGAGAGGCACCTGCAGCACCCCGGAGTCTCTCCAGAGGTGTGGGATTTACAGGAATCTCTTTTCCCGGCCGATGGGGGAGGCTCTGCAGGCAGAGGATGTTCTGTGGCAAATCCCCCTCGGTGGCAGGGACCAGGCCCTCCCCAGTGCTGTCCCTGCCAGCCCAGCGACTGAGCCGTGTCCCTTTGTGTCCCCACAGCTGCCGTGACCCCGTGCACCTCCCCGCGGGTGCCCCAGGCCGTCCCCATGGACCTGCGGATCGGGCAGCGCGTGGTCAAGCCCCAGGACACGGCCCTGCTGGCCCTGAAGCAGCAGCAGCTGCAGCACCAGCTCTTCCTGGCCAGCCTGCACCAGCAGCAAGTGGAGCAGCTCGCCCACCAGCACGTCAGGGTACGGGACAGGGCAGGGGGGGTGCCCACACCCCACTTTTGGCACAGTTTGGGGCAGGATCAGGCGCTTTGGAGAATTAATTTTGCCCCCAGAGCGCACAGCGGTGCCAGAGTCAGGGCTGGCTTTGAGTTCCCATCTCTGGGAAGGGATTCAGAGGAACAGGCTGGAAATCCCAATGCCAAAAAAACATTCCCAGGTGAATTCCTGCTTTTCCCCTGAGCTGGAACATCTGGAGGGGTTTCCAGCCAGCCCGGGGACCTCTCTGACGCAAGGAAACTGCTTAGGGAGGCAGGTGGGGGGGGAGTTGTGTCTGAATTCCGGGCCCAATCCTGGTCCTGCCAAGGCCAGCGGGAGGGCTGGAGCCTCCCGGGTGTCCAGCCGCGCTCCACGTGCGGAGCAGGAGCCAGAGCGGCTGCAGGGGACCCTGCGGGCCGGGAGCTGCCCCTCCTCGGCCACCGCTGCTGCTGCTCTGCCCCGGAGGCACGGCCGAGTCACCGGCACTCTCGGCTCGTCTGGGAGGTGTCACCGAGCTCCGGTGCCACCCGCAGCTCCTGCCCCGCGCAGGAATTCACTGCCGGATTTCACTGCCACAAAAAACCCCCCTAAACCGGCGGGATTTAGCGGGGATGGCTCCTCCGGGAGACTTCAGAGGGAGGAAGGTGGGAGGACACGCCCAGGGAGTTGTGACCGTGTCCAGAGAGTTGTGACCATGTCCAGTGACCATCTTCAGGCACCGAGATCCCCCTGCCCGTCCCCGGGGCCGCTCCGGGCTCAGGGCAGGGTCAGTTCCACGGATCAGCTGGGATTTCCCTCATATCACTGATTTTTTTTTTTTTCCCCACTTTTCCCCCCTTTTTTCTACTCAACAAAGATTTTTAATTTTTTGCTGCGTTGCAGCACGGCCCAGCTACAGAGGTGTCCAAACACCCTGAGAGGAGGCAGCAAGTGGGAACAGACAGGTTTTGAGTTTTACGATGTCCCCGGGGAGAACAAAGCGTCCCTGGAGACCAAAATGCGTCGGGTTTGTTGTGATGGAACAACTTCACACCTCCCTGTCAGCCCGAGTGACACAAGGGACTGTCCCAGACGTGCTCTGTCACCGTGGCCCCTTGCCTTGGGCCGGGGAGGGCTCAGAGGGCTCCGGGCAGGGCTGGGGGTCCCGTGCCCATGTCCTTGTCCCCGGCAGGTGGCCATGGAGTCCCCGCACCGCGAGGCTGAGCCGGGGCAGCAGGAGCAGGAGCTGCGGCAGATCCTCAACAAGGACAAGAGCAAGCGGAGTAAGGGCTCCCTGCGCCCGGGGGGGGACCAGAGGGGCTTTGGGGAGGGGGCTCGGGGGGTTCTGCCTTTACCCAAACCAAGCTCTGCCTTCCCGTGGGGGAAAGGGGTGGGAGAGCATCCGCAGAGCTGGGCTGCAGACCCCGCTGGGACCCCCGGGATGGGTTTGCAGCCCCCCGGGATGGGTTTTCAGACCCCACCCATCCGTCAGACCCCGCTGGGACCCCCGGGCTGGGTGCGGTCCTCGCCCAGCCGCGGTCTCCCGGCGCCCTCTGGTGCCGGCGCTGGAGGAGCTGCCGGGGTCTCGCTCCTAATTTTGGGATGCGCGAGGCTCCACATCGCACCTGATTAATGATGAATGAATTAAGTAATTGTGCTCGGAGGTGCCGGATGCTGGCACAGACCCGCGGAGCATCCCTGCTGCAACAGACAGAACGGGAATGGGATGGGAATGGGCCCAGCCGTGCCCTTAGGGGAACTCCAGACATCCTGGTGTCACTCCTGGAGCTCTGGGGTCGGGATCTTGCCCACAGGGACCCTTCGGAGCGGCTCTGAGCCCCGCGGGGTCACTGTGGTCACTGTGGTCACTGTGCAGGTGCTGTGGCCAGCACGGTGGTGAAGCAGAAGTTGGCCGAGGTCATCCTGAAGAAGCAACAGGCGGCTCTGGAGAGGACCAGCAACGCCCCCCCTGCAGCCCTGCCCTACAGGTAAAGCGCTGTCCCTCTGTCCCCGAGCAGGACGTGGGACCCCCGAGGCACAGGGGCAGCTGGGAAGGGGCTCCGGCTTCTCCCCGCAGGTCTCTGGAGCCTCTGGACCCCGAGGGCCCCTCCCCTCCCATGCTCAGCACCTTCCTGCCCCCCGTGCCCAGCACTTCTCTCGACCCTCCCGAGCATTTCCCGCTGCGGAAAACAGGTAAGGCCTCGGGAACGTCCCTGGTCCCTGGCTGGAGCTGAGGACTGGCCCCACGGAGCCCCGTCCAGGCGGGGCCAGGGCTCACCCCTTGTCCCCCGGCAGCGTCCGAGCCCAACCTGAAGGTTCGCTGCAAGCCCAGGAAGTGCCTGGACCGGCGCAAGAACCCCCTGACGCGCAAGGAGAGCGCTCCCCCCTCGCTGAAGAGGCGCCCGCCCGAGGCCATCGGTGAGGGCTCTGCCTGCACGGGGCTGGGAGAGACCTCGGGGCTGGGCTGGGGCAGCTCCAGCCTGCCTGGGCTCCTGCGTCACCTCTGCTTGGGGAGCGTGTCCCCGGGGTTTGATGTGTCCTCCCCCGGGGATGAGGCCGTGGTGGTGTGGGATGGGTGAGCCAGGAGGTGTTGGTGCTGCTGCTCCTGCTGCTTTTGGGGCCCAGGGTGGCCCTAAAGGGCTGGAAGTGGCCCTAAAGGGCTGGAAGTGCCCCTAAAGGACTGGAAGTGCCCCAGGTCCGGTGTGGAGGTGGCTGCTCAGGGTTCCCACCATGGAGTGGTGCCTCCCACGCGGGATTCAGCCCCAGGAGGGTGGAGGGCAGTGAGGGGCTGGGCGGGGGCTGTGCCCTCACCCTGCGTCTGTCCCCTCCCAGACTCATCGCCCAGCAGCAGCAGCACCCCCGTGTCCGGCTGCAGCTCTCCCAACGACAGCCTGCCCGCCGAGCACGGAGCGCTGCCCACGGCCCCGGGCGTGGCCCACGAGGTGAGCTCCCGTGGCTTTGGGGGCCCGGTGTCCCCTCTGGGCTCAGGGGGAGGACATGACCCCAGCCCTGAACCCCCAGCCCTGAACCCTCTTCCCTCCTCGCCCTGAACCCTCTTCCCTCCTCTCCCTGCACCTGGGATTCTCTGCCCCGGGATGCTCTTCCCGGCCCGGCGCTGCTCCCACACCCACCCTCCTGCAAGGTGCATTTCCCCTCTCCCACTGGTGTCCTGTCCCCACGGGTGTCCCCAGGGCTGTCCCCGATGTCCCCTGCCCTGGTCCCTGTCTGGGAGCAGGGCACCGATGGCTCGTGTTTGGTGCAGACGCCCCTGGCCCAGCGGCTGATGATGCAGGAGAGCTCCCTGGCCCAGTTCGCCCTGCAGAGCGCGGCCTCCCTGCCGGCCATCACCCTGGGCCTGCCGGCCACCACCGGTGCCAGGGTAGGTGGCCGGGTTGCACCCCCAGCACCGGGCAGAGGGGCCCTGCGGGGCTTTCCTTTGGGTTTGGGCTTCCCGGTGCTGCCCATGGGCACGGTGGGGACAATCCTGTGGCCTCCCGGTGCCGTGTCCCCGTGCCTGACCCCGTCCCTGTCCCCACAGGGCGAGGCCGAGCGCCGGGCCCTGCCCGGCCTGGCTCACCGGGTGCCGGTGCTCAACGGGCCGGTGCTCCAGGGCACGCACTCGCCCGTCTTCATCCCGGCCAGCCTGGAGCAGCACGAGGCCGGCAGCCCCCTGTCCCCTCGGCTGCAGCCCGTCATCATCCTCGAGCCCTCGGTCACCCACGCTCCGCTGGTGGCGGGTGAGTGTCCGGCTGGGGGAACGTGGGGACAGCGGCGCTGGGCGTCACCTCCGCCACCCCTCACCCGTCCCTGCTCTCCCCTCCAGTGCCGGGCCTGGGGACGGTCCCCTTCTCGTTCGCCCCCTCCCTCATCCCCGCCGAGCGCCTGTCCCTGCCCGGCCACCACAAACCGCTGGGCAGGACCCGCTCAGAGCCGCTGCCACAGAGCCCCAAGGCCATCCAGCAGCACCTGGTGTTCCAGCAGCACCACGCGCACTTCCTCGAGCGGCTCAAGCAGCAGACGCACCTGGGCAAGGTGAGACCCGGCCTGGGCGTGGGGGTGGCACCGGGAGGGGCGGGGTGGCATCGCCACCGCTGGACAGCGACTGCCGGGTGTCCCCGGGGGAGGTGACAGCGACTCACAGAGGGCTCAGCTCAGCTTCCCGGCTCCCTCCTGCTCCTGCCGCTGTCCTGTCCCCCCCTCCCCGGCCTGGCCTGTCCCCTGCCGCCGCCCCCCGCTCATTTGTCCCCTTGGCTGCAGCGCATGGCCAAGTCCAGCGAGAAGCCCCGGCTGCGGCAGATCCCGTCCTCGGAGGACATGGAGGCTGAGGGGACGCTCCCGGAGGCCGCGGCCGAGGGCGGGGACCCCAGCAGGACACGGGTGGAGCCCTCCCGGCCCGGCAGCAGCGGGAAGGAGCCCGAGAGGACGCAGAAGATGGGGCAGCCCCAGGAGGAGCTGGTCCTGCAGCAGGTACAGGAGGGATGGGGAGCCCCGGGGAGGGGTGGGGACGTGGGGACCGCGTCTGTGCCTGCCTGGAGCCCGGGGCAGCTCACAGGGACAGGGGCAGAGCTGCGGCCACCCCTGGTGTCAGCACAGCTGGGAATTGTCCCCAAAGTACCGGACTTTGTCCTCGACATCGCTGCTGTCACTGCGGGGCTGAGCCGGCAGGGAGCAGCAGATGCCGGGACAGTCCTGCTCTGCCCTGCCCTGCCCTGCCCTGTCCTGTCCTGTCCCGGCTCCGAGCTCCGAGCAGCCGCTGCATCCAGCTCTGGACACGCCGAGCAGGGCTCTGTCCCCTGTTCCCTGTGCCGGGGACGCTGGCCCGGCCCCTCACGGTGTCCTGTGTCCCCAGGCCTTTCTGTGGGACTCCTTCCAGCGGGCGCAGCAGCAGCTCTTCAAGCACCAGCCCTTGGCCGACCCCGCCGTGGTCCCCCCCGGCCACGCTGGGCACCGGCCGCTGTCCAGGGCCCAGTCGTCCCCGGCCACGGCCACCGTGTCCCTCCCTGCCCAGGACACCAAGGCGCTGTCCCTGCCCGTGCAGGAGCAGCCGCCCAAGCCACACTTCACCACAGGTACGGACTGGGGGCTGTCACGGCTGGGCTGGGGACAGGAGGGGACGTGGGGATGTCCCGGGGAAGCTCCACAACGATCCTGGTCACTCCCGGACTCTTGGGAGCGCCAGGAGAGAGCCAGGGCGGCCCCTTCTCCTGATCTCGGGTGGCTTTTCCAGGCAGGGTTTGCCCACCCGGCCCCGTGGCTGCATCCCTGGGCCACCTCTCCTGGGAATGCAAGGCGGGATGTGCTTCCAGCAGGTTGGGGAGAGAGGCCACGGGGATTTAGGGCAGAATCTCCTGTGGTTTGGGGCAGAATCTCTCATGGTTTGAGGGAGGTTTCCGTCAATATTTGGGGGTGTTTGGGGTCTCGGAGCCCCTGCCGAGGAGCTGAGGGAGCAGCTCTGCAGCTCTGGCGGTGCCTGGCAGGGCTGGTTTACGACTCGGTGATGCTGAAGCACCAATGCTCCTGCGGGGACAACAGCAACCACCCCGAGCACGCCGGGAGGATCCAGAGCATCTGGTCCCGGCTGCAGGAGCGGGGCCTG
>VXAD01008725.1:139093-159284 GCA_013399195.1 Dicrurus megarhynchus
AGAAGCCCAACGCCAACGCCGTGCGCTCCCTGGAAGCCGTGATCCAGGTCCAGAGTGAGTGTCCTGGGAACGGGGGCTGGGGGGGCGTTGGAAGGGACCTTAAATGTCCTCACTGGGCATCAAAGATCCTGGGGGGGGTTGTCTTCCTCCTCCTCCTCCTCACAGCGCGGGGGGCCAGGTGTGCATTCACTGCAAGGGGAGCCCAGAAACTGGGGCCACCCCTGTCCTGGGCTACCCCTAACCTGGGCTATCCCTGTCCTGGGCCACCCCCCGTCCTGGGCTATCCCCGTCCTGGACCACCCCCCGTCCCGGTGTCCCGCAGCCCCCGCTGTCCCCTCCCGCAGGTAAATACTGGGTGGCCGTGCAGCGCTTCGCCTCCAAGCTGGGCTGCTCCTTCCTCGAGGCTCAGCACCACGAGGCCGACGAGGTGGAGACGGTCACGGCCCTGGCGTCGCTCTCGGTGGCCGTGATGGTGGAGAAGAGGTGACATTCCCGGGGTCCCCCCGTGCTGGGGGTCGCTGTCGGGGGGTGGCAGCAGGGCAGGGCTGTGTCCCCCCCCCACCCTGGATGAGGTTCTGGAGCTCAGGACCCGGATGGGCTCCTGGGAACCCCGTGCTGGGCTCTTCCTAAATGAAAACCAGACCAAATCCTCCTGCCTGGGGGATGGGGGGTGTCAGCTCCTGCCAGCAGGGTCCCCTCCTGTCCCCTCCCTTTTGTCACCGTCCCGGGATGTGTCCCGCGGGCCTCTCACGCTTCCCGTTCCCATCGCAGGGCACAGGAGGAGCCGATGGAGCAGGAGGAGCCCATGAACCAGTGACAGGGACGGTCCCCGGGCGTGGCCGGAGCCCCGTGAGGATCCCGGTTCCCGTTTTGTCCCCCTCGCTCCCGAGGCGCGGCCCTGGACGGGCCTGGACTCCTGGAAGGGACATTCCCGCATCCAGCGGGGCGGGACCATGGAGAGCCCCGAGCCCGGACCGTGCCCGCAGCCCCCCACCCAATTTGGGACCCGGAACCCCTCGGAGGAGGGGGTGAAACCCCCCAGCCCTGCGGCACAGACCCCCTGCTCCCGGGAAGGGCTGGACATTGGGATGGACGCTCGGACCACTCTGGGGAGGGCTCCCAGAGCTCCCCCCGCCGTGCCCGGGAGGAGCATCCCGGGGTTTGCTCGGTGGCGTCGGGATCTCCGTGCCCTCCCCCGAGGCTCCCTGGCTTCCCTTGCCCTGCTGGGGCACGGGGACGGAGTGACAGCGACAGGGGCCGGGAGCTCGTTGGGCACGGGAGGGTTCGGAGCATCCCGAGGGAAGTTCGGAGCATCCCCGGCGGAGGAAGAGCGAGGCCGGAGCGCGGGCAGTGCCCGGGGGGGCCCCTCCGGCCATCCCTGAGCACTGCCCCGAGCGCAGCCCCCGGGCCCGGGGCTCTCATTTGCACTATGGACCCTGACAGCGCTAATGTGAACCCGACTCCTCTTCCCGGGGGAATTCCGGGAACGATCCCCTCTTGCCTTGAGCCCTTTCCAGCGCCCTGGGTGGGTGTCGGTCCCCGCAGTCTCAGCCCCGCCGTGTTCCTGTCGCCCCCCTGAGCCCCCTCCCCAGCCGAGGTTCCACAATTCCCGCTGGGCTCTGCTGGTTCCCCCAGGGATGCCCGAAGCCCCTCGGTCCCGTCCCTGTCCCTGTGCTGGGGTGACAGGGGCAGAGCCAGAGCCTCCGAACCGAGGGCTCCATCCCCGTTTGCTTTTTCCCGTTCCCCGCAGCCCCGGGGCACCGCCCCGAGAGCCTTCCCTGCATCCCGAGGGTTTTCCCGCAAGGACCGGGCCCTGCCGGGGTGTCCCGGGGCTGGGCTGGGCTCTGGGGCCAGAGGGGACACGGGCCTGGCTGAGCTGGGGGTGGGGACAGCTCTGGTTGCGGCAGCGGGAGGAGATTTTGTAAAAAAAACAAAACAAAAACAAAAACAAAGGAGAAATTTAAAAAGAAAAAAACCTTTGGAGGAATCAAACCCTTCCTGTGTCCCGGGCCGGGGGGTCCCATGGGGGGTCCCAGGGTGGGGGTCCTGGCAAGGGATGGGGCAGTGGATGGAGGGACCCCCCGAGCTCCCACCCGCTGGATTTTACTGGGAGGAATCCACCATGCACGGACTTTTTGGGGGCTTTTCCCCCCCAAAAAAGGGGGTCAGAAGGGTCGTGAGGATGTTTTGCTCATTTTAAGGGGTTTTTGCTCATTTTAAGTCAATGCAGGGATTTTTTAAAAAAGCAAGACGCACCAAAATATTTGAAAATACTTTTTAAAAATATATTTTACCTTTTGTTAAAAAAAAAAAATTTGGCTGGAAACCAGAGTCTCACTCCACAGATGGGTTTTTGCCCTTTATTTTTCAAGCACAATTTATTATATTTTGAAAGAAGATTTTAACTTCTGAAGGCGATTTCGTTTCTCAGCTGTAAAATCCCTCCTGCGAGGTGCTGAACGAAGCCACCGCAGCCCCGTTTTTAACAGAGTCTTTGATATTTTTTTTTAAGCACCTCCAGATTTTTTGGAAGGCTGCAGTCGACTCCCCGGAGCAGGGAATCCACTCCCACTGCACGTAAAAAATGGGAATCGGGCGGAAAGAGTCACTCTGGGCCTTCCTGTGGATTCTCTGATCACAACTGAACTCCTCTCCCATGGAATATTTCGGGGCTCAGGCCCCTTGCAGCCTCCCTGAGAGGGATCTTTCCCCCCTTTTTCTGCCATAACAGGCAAAAAAAACCTCCCGATTTTCTTTTGCCGGATTCCAATAAAAGCGGCGCAGCCGAGGGAGGAGCAGGGGGGACCCGGCAGCGCCATTTCCGTAGGAAACACAAGGATTGAGTCCTGGAAAAGTCCCCCTGGGCTTTATTTGGGGTCGTTTTGGGCACCCCCGACACCTCCATCGTCCCCTCCCCGCCCTCTCCGCGCCCCCAAAACAGCCCAAACCCCCTCAGAGCTCCCGCGACAGCCCCAAAATCCCCCATTCCCGCCGGGTCCGTCTCCAGCCTCCATTTCCGATAAATTCAGAGGAATTGGGTGGTTCCACCGGGGCGTTTTCCAGGCCCATCCGTGGGGCAGGAGTGGGTGGGGGGTGCCTCGGGGGGGTCACGAGCCCCCCAAATCCCTCCGAATCCTCGCCGCGCTCATCCATGGGAACACAATCCATGGGAATGTCCCGGCGCGGACCCTTCGGGGCGGGATAAAAGCGCAGGGACCCCCGAGGTCCTTGGAGCCAGCGCGGGGGGGGCTCCAGCCCTTCCCTCATCCCGGAGGAATTGTCCTGTCCGGTCCCGGCCGGAGGCAGCTCCAGGAGGCTCCGGGAAGGGCTCGGCTTCCCGGCAGTGCCGGAGGAGGAACCCGGGGTCATTCCTTACCTGCGAGCCCACAATAAATTACAGCCCCGGGAGTTCCTCCGGCAGCTCCGAACCAGCTCCGCCCAACCCAAACCAGCTCCTGCTGCGGCTCCCTCGGGCCCATTCCCAAAGTTCGAGGGCTCTCGGGGGGTTTGGAGAGGTCGTTCCCTCCTCTTTCCGGGGAGGCTCCTGGGGTTTTTCGGGTGCTGGAGCTGCTTCCATCGAGGCGGAGACCTGGGGGGAGACAGCGGGGTCAGGATGGGCTCAGCCCAGGCTTCCCAAAATCCTGCACATCCATCCCCTGGGGAGCCAGCGGGGAAGAGCCGCCCTCGGCCGCTGCCTCCGGAGCTTCGCCTTCCCGGATTTCCCCGGAGCCATGAGGGATGTGCCGGGAAACATCCCCACACCTGAGCTCAGGAATTAAACAAATCAAAATCCCAGCTTTTCCCGCAGATCTGATCTCTGGGAGCCCCTTGGGAGCCCTCCCGGAGCCGGAGCCGTGCAGGGATGGTGGAACGGGAGCCGGGCTGCAGGATGGAGCAGGGAATCGGTTCCTGGGAGAGCTCGGGAACGGCTCCGGCAGCTCCGGGGGCACGAGGGGATCGATCCCTGCGGGGCAACGGCTCCGCCTTCCCAGCCCTGGTGCTCCCGGCTCCGGGTTCATCCCATCCCCTCCCGCTTCGTCCCCAGCCGTTTCCTCGCGCAGTCGCCGAGACTTTTCATCGTCCTCGCCCTCCCTGCGGCATCCCCACCTTTGTTCCCCGGAACGGGAATTGATGCCGGGCACGGGCGCTCCCGAGAGTTCCCGCAGCTCCCCGGGTGCCTTCCCTGAGAGCCGGGATGAAAAACGGGCTCGTTCCAGAGGCATTCCCGGGGCCGAGGCAGCTCCAGTGAGCTCCGGCTCCTTGCAGGGGCCATAAACCCGGAGACATTTCCACGTTCCCGAGGGCCGGATCCGTGATTTTATGTCAGGATTAATTTTAATTAATCCTGAGCAGTGCGGGGACCCTGCCGTGGAGAGCAGCTCGCTCTCCCTGGGTGGTTTTTTCCCCTTTTTAATGAAAACGTGGAGGTTTCTGCTGGAAAAATGGATCCAGCAGCTCCGGTCGCGCCTTTGACAATTCCCTGCGAGCAGCCCGGGATTTCGGGAATGTCCCACACCCCTCATCCAGGGCGGCTCCTCCTGCCCCTCCAACATCTCCCCGTCCATCCCGAGTGGAAACGGCGGCTCCGGGAAGAGCAGCTTTGGGGGAACCCTCAGGCCTCCAAACCTGCTCTGTGCCAGGAGCCAATCCCAGCAGCACCGACTCACCCGGGAACAGATTTCCCGGGATTTGGGCAGCTCCTCACCTCTCCTGGGAACCCAGCCCCAAAGTGGGGGGTCCCGGACCACCCTGGCCAGTTTAACCAGGGGCTGGATCCACTTCTAAGGGACTGATCCGGGGCGGGAAGGGATCCCTGCTCTCCTGCCGGGCTGCAGAGGGATCTGGGAGCAGCTTTTAAAGCAGCTCGAGATGGATTTCCTGAGCAGGGAAATAGGGAACAGGGAGTGGGGAACAGGGAGTAGGGAACAGGGACTTCAAACGTTCCCGAGCTCCCCCAGTGCCCCGGAGCAGCGAGGGGTGTTTATAAATAAAAGCAAATGAAGCAGCCGCCAGACAAAGCCGATTCCAGGCGAGAGCAACAGTCCCCAAAGGGAAGATTTATCCAAGGTCTTTCAGGAGAGACAATTAAGTGAGGGCAACGCGAGAGAGGCGATAAATCCAGGGAGACAAATGAAGGGCAAGGAACGTCAGCCCTCGCGGCTCCGCCAGCCGCTCCCCCCGGCAGTCCCAGCTTCCAGCCTCATTTTCTCCTCCAGCAGGGAAAGAAACCATTTTAATGTGCTCAAGACTCTGCCGAGAAAAGCTGAGCTGGGGGGGGGGGACTTCAAACGTGATTTCTGTTGCCTGAGGGCTCCATCTCTCTTTCCCCGGCTGATGTCTCCTGGTTAACGAGGGCACATCCACATCCAGCTATTCCGGCCCCCTTTGATATTTAATAGGCTGAGTTCCACTATCCAGGGGCTGCTTTCCATTAGGAAATCCCAGCCCCGTTGCGAGCGCCGGGTTCGTTCCCTCCCGGGAGCCTTCCCAGCCCGGCACCGCTTCCCCCGCGGCTCTTCCCTGGTTTTGGGGCTTTGCTAGGAGAATCCCCCTCCCGGCCCAGCTGGGATTGTTCACTGGGACCCGAAAACGCTGCAGGTTGGCCCGGGGAGGATGATTCCCTCCCCAGCTGGAGGATGGAAGCACGGAGCCGCTCGGGATCAATTTTAACGGGAATGATGATCCCGCTGTGCTCACGGGAGCTCTCCAAAGTGACTGAAGGGTCTTTAATCCCTCTGTTTATCACGGGAGCACAGCTCCTGTCAAGGACTCGGCTTAAATAAACAGCTCTGGGAGCCGGTGCCGGCCCCGGAGCCGCGTCGGGTTCTGCACACAGAGAGAGCAAAAATGGGTCGGGGGTGCTGGGGAGGGGGCTCAGCCAAAAGGGGGTGCCCAGAAGAGGGTGAGGGGTCCAGGGGAGCACGGGGGGCTCAGCATCCCCACTGGTCTTGGCAGATTTTGGGCATCCCAAAGCGAGGACAAGTGGCCACACGCTCCTCCTCTGGCCAGCCCCAAGGGGAGGTGACCCTGGTGTCACCCAGCGAAGGGCAGCTCCCGGCAAGGACAGGATTTAATGTCTGAAACAACAGGGTCTGCCCCCAAAAATTGCGATCTGTACGTGAATCTAGCAAAGTGTCAGATTTCCTGCTGGTTAGGAGGGATCTGGCTGGGAAAGGGAGTTTCGAGGTGGCCCATCCTCAAAAGAAATCCCCTGGGAGATGCTCAACCCCTTGAGCCGGCGCTGGCACCTCCACGGCCTCGAATTCGGGGCTGTTCTGTGCCCGAGGAGAGCCAGGAGGAGCCCTGGTGCTGTCCGGGGGACAGCGGGGCCTCTCGGGAGCTGGGCTCCCATGAGGTGTCTCCGGAGTTCCCAGCTTGGGAATATCCTCTGGAATTTTCTGCTCCTGCTCTGCGGGAAGTGCCAGCGCGCAGCCGACCCTGCTCCTCCTGTTCCTGATTCCTCCCAGCCCTAAACCCCTGAAAATTGGATTATTCCCCTCTCAGCATCCCGAAGGATGCTCGGGTGGTGGCTGGATGGAGCTGAGTCCATCAGACTTCCCCATGCAGTGCAGGATTCCGGCGGATCCGACGCGATCACGGATCCCATCCTGTCTGCAGCGCTCTAGGAGAGGAACAGGGGGAAGCCAGGCAGGCTGGAGGAGACGAGGCCACCCCAGGGCAGGGCGGGTTTGACTCCTCAGCTGTCCCAGCACGGCCAGGACAGGGTTTGGGAATAAATCAGATTTTTAAAACCCCCTTTTAAACCCTTCCCGCCCCTACCCTGGAGCAGACCCTGCTGAGTGGGATCGGTCACTGCAGGCCAGCTCGGGAACCGCCACCTCCTCCCACTCTGGGGTCCGGTAGGACAAATCCCTCATCCCTGGAGCGCCAGGAGGGGCAGCCGCGATTCCCGGCGGGATGGAGCCGTGGTGACACGGCGGTGTCCCGCTCATACGTACCCGGCTCAGTGGGACGCCGACATGGACCAGGCGCCCTCCATCCTCCACACGGAGAAGGCGTAGCTGAGCCGCTCGTGGGCCAGGAAGTTGCAGCTGGTGGCGACCTTGTGGTCCAGCTCGTCGCTCTGCAGCACCTGGCACAAGAAGTCGATGTAGCGCGCGGCCAACTTGAGCGTCTGGATCTTGCTGAGCTTGTCCGAGGGCAGCGTGGGGATGATCTTGCGCAGCTCCGCGAAGGCGTCGTTGAGGGACTGGGTGCGCTGGCGCTCGCGCACGTTGGCGATGACGCGCTGGGCGTGGGCGTCCTCGGGGGGCTGCGGGGCCGGGCTGCGCCGGCTGCGCTTGCCCTGCGGTGAGGGGGCTCCGCTGGGGCCCTGCCCGCGCTTGCGGCCGCTCTTCCTGGGCAGCCGCTCGGCCTCGTCCTCGCTGGTGGCCGCGCTGCCCTCGGGGGACTCCGGGGAAAGGTTTTCCTCCTTCATCTCCTCGGCTCCCTGGGCTGCGGAGGAGCCGGCGGTGGCTCCCGAGGCGCGGCCCGGAGCATTCGCCCTCAGGGCTCCCCCGGCGCCCCAAGCCCCGCAGAGCCCTCCAAGGAGCTCCTTGGCTTTTCCTTTGGGCCAGGAGAGGACGGCGCTGGGATGACTTTGGGAACGGCTCCTGCTGATAGGGCGAGCGGGGCGGGGGCGGACCAGGCGCAGACCAATGCAGGGGAACGCCAGCGGCTCTGGAGCTTATGGGTTCCAGATTTCCTCTCTCCCTCCCCACCGCCACCCCGAGCCCTCCGGCACAGATGCTCCGGCTGCCGCTCGGATGTCGGGGGACGTTCCCGGTGCCAAGGGAGCCCCAGCCATGGAGCTCAGCGGTGCCTTTGGGGGGTTCTGGGTCTTTTTTTAGATTATTTTTCAACCCAGTTGACCCCACGAAGAAGTATCCCCCTCTTTGGGGTGGAGGAGGAGACTTTTCACCTGTGAGGGATGTGGAGCCACGGGGGCTGCAATGAGCGATTCAGGAACTCCCAAAATCCAAAGGAAGAAGCAACCAAAGGGAGATCGGCATCCGTAGGGCTCTTGAGGAACGGCTTCGGCCAAAATGAGCCTGAGTTTGTGTCCATTTGTCCATCCGCCAGGCCATCCCTTCATCCATCCGTCCGTCCATCCATCCATCCATCCCTCCATCCACCTGTCCATCTGTCCATCTGTCCATCCCTTCATCCATCCATCCATCCATCCCTCCCTCCCTCCCCTGCCTCCACTCCCAGCATCCCGCAACACCCTCATCACCCTCATCCACCACCAAATTCCTGTCAAGTAAATCCAGCAGATCCTGGATGGAAGGGGAAGGGGAAGGGCAGGACCTCTCTGCTTTCTGGGGCTGAGAATCCCCCAGGAGGGCAGGACTGGGGCTGGATCTGGGGCTCCAGCAGTGCTGCCGAGGGCTGGGGAGCCGCCACTGGCTCCAGCTGAGGCTCGGGCTGTGCCTGGCCTCTATTCCTTAATTAATTCTTTTTTTATTGTTTTCCTTTTAAAAGAAAATAAAATTGAACTGAATTTCGCCGGGAGAGCGGTTCTGGCCGGGGGAGGGGAGGTTTGGGATCGGGGCTGGGATCCCGGAGCAAAGGGAGGAACACAATGAGCTTTGAAGTGCAGGAAGGAGCAGCCCCACACCCCAAGGGGCTTTTGTCCCCACATTTGGAGGGTTTGTGGCTTCTCCCTCAAACATTTCAGTTTGTTCTTTCAGTGAGTGTTTTTTTGGGAGGACGTTCATCCAAACTTCTCATGGAAAGGTCACGAGGCACCAAAGTGGTTTCAATAACTCCTCCAGCTCACTGGGGGTTTTTCTGGTGCTGCTTTTGACACATCAGGGAAAATTTCAGGCCTTAAAGGAAAAAAAACAACTCTGCCAAGCCCAGCTCACTTGACTCAGGGAGAAGTCATCAGATGGGAGATTTGAATTCCCAATTCCCACTAATTCCCAGCCCCTCTGGACACGTCCCCTCCTGGTTTTCCCCCACCCCCTCACATCCATCATCCCCCAGGAGGATTTTGGGGGGTCTTTGGGGGAATCTCCTCCCAGGGGACAAGGGACAGGACAGCAGGAAACAGCCTCGAGTGGTGCCACCAAAGGTTTGGGTTGGATATTGGGAAAATTCCTCCTGGGAAGGGCTGTCCAGCCCAAGGCAGGGGAGGAGTCCCCATCCCTGGGGGGATTTAAAAGTGGAGGTGGCACTTGGGGACATGGTCAGGGGTGGCCTTGGCAGTGCCAGGGGAGCATTTGGTACCCTCAGCGGGTTTTGGTTTGTTTTGCTTTGTTTGGTTTATTTTTTTTTTTCTCCAAGCTCCTTCTCTTTGTTCCAGAGGACAAAAATAATCCCCGTTTCATCCCGCATGAAAAAAAAAAACCCAAAAAAATGAGGATAACGCTGATAAATGGGGAACATGAAAGGGAGCCGGGAATAGCCGCTGCCCCTGGAGGCCGGGAAGCGCCTTGGGACCCGCAGGTTTTTCCAGTTACAGCGGCCTCGAGTGGAAACAGCTGCGGGGCGGCCAAAAACGCGGAGCATCCGCGCCGCGTGTGGTTGCCGTGGCAACCGCCGGGAATTTGGGGCGCGGGGATCAGGCTGGGAATGGGAACCCGCGGGTGCTTTGATCCCGGGCTGATGGATGGCCCCAGGATCCTTTTCCCCGGCCCGGTGACCTCACGCTCCCGGAACGCGCCGGGATCCGTCAGAACTCGGAGATGTCGGCGAAACGCGGCCGCTCCGCGCTGCCCCTGCAGGGTCAGGGGGGGCTGAGGGGGTGCAGGGGGTCCCTGGGGGGACTGGGAGCGATCCCGGCGCTTTCCCGAGGGATGGGGTCGGGATGAGCCGCGGGATGAGGCGAGGGAGGGACCCCATGGGTGCCGCTCCTCCGGGCTGGACCCATCGTGTTCCACTTAATTCCAACACAGGAAATTCCCCCTTTTCTTCCCCATCTGCTCCCACCTGGCCATCAAAGGGGCGAAGCACCGGGATCGGGGTCCTGCTGCCAGGAGCTGTCCCGAGTTCTCCCAGCACAGAACTGGGAATGTTGGGAATGTCAGGATTAGCCCCAGATGGATGGAGGGAAAGATGGATGGATGGAGGGAGGGATGGATGGATGGATGGAAGGATGGAGGGATGGATGGATGGAGGGATGGATGGAGGGATGGATGGAGGGAGGGATGGATGGATGGATGGATGGATGGATGGATGGAGGGAGGGATGGATGGATGGAAGGATGGATGGATGGATGGATGGAGGGATGGATGGAGGGATGGATGGAGGGAGGGAGGGCTGGATGGATGGATGGATGGAGGGATGGATGGAGGGAGGGATGGAGGGATGGATGGATGGAGGGATGGATGGAACCACATCTCAGGGAACGCTGTTATTTCTGTGGGAGCAGCTCCGGGATCCCTCAGAGCTGACTCAGGTTCCTGCCTCTCTCCTGGGCCAAACTCAGAAGAGCCCCTGGAGCTGCAAACCCCGCCCAGAGCCGCTGTCCATGGATGTCCCCAAGGCCTGGGCGTCCCCAGCCCCTCAGACCATCCAGGGTGGGGGTGCCTGGCAGGAGCCCCTCAGCTGCCCCGGATAGGACCCCGCTCTCCCAGAGCTTCCCCGATCCCGGGGCCGCCCCTGCCCCCTCCCAGCCCCGCAGCACATCTGGGACACCCCCGGAGCCTTCAAAGCCGTGTCTGGGGAGAGACGAAAGGCCCGGCTCAACTCCTGGCCGGAGATGAAAGGAAAACTCTCCCTCGGCGGCTGGAACGAGTTCCCGGTGCTTCGGAGCGGGGCTGCAGGGGCCCATTCCCTGCGCCGCCTTTCCAGAGGGACTCCGGGGCAGATTCCCGGGGTGGCCACGGCCCGAGTGGGCTCCGGGCTCCCCACAGGGCTCCCACGATGCTCCGTGGGCTGGGGGGAATGAGGGGCAAAGGGACGAGGAGGGAAAAGCTCCTTCAGGATGAGCCCAGGGCTGGGGAGCGGCTGCCGGGCGGATGCGAGCGACAGATTTTCCTCATTTCATCCCAGGAAATTCTATTGCGATTAAAAGGCGTTTGATCTCCACGGAGCTGGGGGGGGGAGGCCGGGGTGGGGTTGGGTTTCTCTCCAATTGCTGGGCTTTATGGGGCTCATGGATCAGCTCAAAGCTCCCAGGATTTCAGGGCTGCAGAATGTGGAGTTGAATTTTGGGGTTTACGAAAAGGTGGAGGAGGAAGGGACGGAGCCACGAACACCCCGCGGCCCCCCCCTCTCCCGGTTTTCCAAAAGGTTGATCCCTCTCCATCAGGGAAGGGGAATCCTCCAGCTCCTCATCTTCTCCATCGTCAGGAATAAAAGGGTTTTTTCCAGGCTGGAGGAGGGAAACGTCCTGGTGTCGTGGGAGTTTGGGGGTCCTCAGGGGGATCACGGGGGTCTCGTGGGATTTGGGGTTTCCTGAGGGCTGGAGGGGATGGATTTGATTGGGGTTTATCGGTCTAAAAAAGGGGCAAAAGCCACTTAAAAGTGAGGCAGAGCCACCACAAGGGAAAGGCAGGAGGAGCGGGCCGCTATTTCCCTCAGGTGGTTATTCCAGCCTATTCCCGGCTTTCCAGCCTTTTCCCCCCATCCTTCTCTCCCGTTCCCGGTTGAGGAGGAAGAGGAGCATTGACCCTTCCATGGGAAGTGGCTCCAGCCCAGCTCCAGGCTGGGAAGGAGCAGAGGGACCCCCGGAGGGGCTGGGACCCCCCGATGACCCCTCAGCCGAGCTGTGCCTTGGCCCCTTCGGCCTCTCCACAAACCCCATCCCAAACGCTCTTCCCAGATATCTCAGCCTGCGGATTTTCAGCCTCCTCGTTAAGCACTGGGCCCATATTGAACCATTTTATTCCCTTGGTTGCTCTCCAAGCTGAGAATTGTCCTAAAAATAACCATTCCCAGTTCTGTGTGTGGATGTTCGCCCCCCTCTCCCAGCCCTGGCTCTGTCCCAGCTCCCCCAGCTCCGGTGAGTTCATCCCGACACCAAAACTGCTCCGTTGGAGACCTTTAATCCCGCTGCTGCTTCCTACCCAACCCCCTGGCTGGAGCACGGGGCAGGGCCATGGATTCTCTTGGGAATGGCGGCAGGACTGAGCTCGTGTCCGTGTGTCCGGCGCCCTCCCAGCTGGACACGGCCCCTGGGAGCCAGGACACTCCTCTGGGATTCCTGGCTCCAGCCCCAAGCTCTTCCTCAGGGACTCTTCCTCGCCCACTCCCTTGTCCCATCCTCTCCCTCCCTTCCAGACTCTCGGGACACCGTGAGTGAGGTGGAATTTGGGAGATTTTCCCAGCCAGGGAACAAAGGGCAAATCCAGGCTGAGCCAGCGCCGTGTCCAGGCAGATCCAGGGAGCAGGGACACCACGGTGACATCCCCGTGTCCTGGAAGGTTCAGGAAACGCTTCTTGTCCCTGGCTGTGCCCGGCACATTCCCGCTCCCAGCCCACATTCCCAGGAAACGGCACAGACTTCCAGGGGAAGGATGGGACCTGCTGTGGCTCCATCAGGATTCCCCTGGGAACAGGGACCCGTGACCCTCCTGCGGGTCCCTCCAGGCCTGTCCCCAAGCCCAGCCTGTCCCCAAGGCCAGCACCACCCCAGGACCCCTCTGCTGCAGCTCCCGGAGCTGAGGGACACCCCCAGAGCCACGCTGGGGACACCCGGCCGGGATTTGTGTCCCTGCACACGAGGACAGCGTCCCCAGCACCTCCCTCCCCCAGAGCCACCTGGAGGGTCCCCCCCAGCCCCACGAGGCTCATCCGGAGCCTTTGAGGCGCCGCTTCCGCCCTTGCCACATCTTGAGAGCAGATTGGGAAAATGCAAAAAATCTGTTGTTTTCCTTCGGGTGCCTTTGAATCCCTCCCCAGGCAGGAGAAGGGGGATCGGGGCCACCGCCGGACCATCGGGAGCTGCCGAGATCCCTCCAGTGGATCCCAGTGAGGTGCTGGTGACAGTGGGAGCCACGGGGGCCCTCCACGAGCCCAAATCCCCACCCCCAAAATCCAGCAGAGGCTCCCCAATTGCTGAAGATTCCTCAGGCTGCCCAGCGCCGGGGAGTAAGGAATGCTGCAAAGGCAAAAATGGGCAATTCCAGGAAAAATGGGGCTGGGAAAGGCTGGTGCAGCCGGAGAATGGGGCGGGGTGGCCGGGACTTTGTGGGGGCTGTGGGGAGAGAAGGGGTCAGGCCGAGGGGACAGATTTGAGTCCTCCCAGGGGGGACTTTGGAGCTACCAGGACCTCTGTCCCCTCCTGTCCCAGTGCCAGGGGACGGGCAGGGAATTCCAGCTGGGAATTCCTTCCCTGGGAGCGAGACCTCACCCCAGGGCTGGGTCACTGTGGGGACTCGGGTCGCCCCTGCAGGGCCACGCTGAGCTCCTCGGTAGCCGCCGGGCACAGGGATGTCCCTGTTTTGGGGATGTCCCCGTTTTTGGGGTGTCCCAGGTGGTTTTGGGGTCTCGCTCGCGCCCCGCCCGCAGCCCGGGCTGTGCCACTGCCGCCCTCTGGCGGCTCCTGCGGGCCCTGCACTTGGGGGGTCCCGGTGTCCCCAAAGCGTCCCCGCTGTGTCCCCTCCCCTGGACCCCATCCCACGGTCACGGTCAGTGATGGGATTGGGATGGAGCTGGGAATGGGAACTCACTCAGGGCTGACCCCAAAGCCCCCCTGAAGCCCGCCTGCCCCTCGCCCGTTTCCAAGGGAAAAGGGATGGAAACACCACCACTTCCCCAAAAATCCCTTTGGGCCGAAATCCCCGAATCCCAAGGGATTTGCGAGGGGAAAAGCCGCCTCAGACCCCCCCTGTGGATGAGGAAGTGAGGAGCTGAACGCTCCCCATCACCCCAAAAAGCCAAAGGTGCCGTTCCCGCCCGTCCTTCCCAGCTCCCGCGGAGTCCCGGGATCCCAGGGAATTCCAGTGCAGCCAGGCTGGTGAGGGAGCGCTGTATTTGTGGTGGCACAGGGTGACAGCGAGGGTGGCACCGACCCCGGCACCCCCGAGGAGCGAACCAGGAGGAATCCATGTAAAAATAGAGGGAATATTTACACACAGGATCCTTTAAAAAGCTGGGATGTGGAGTGGAAACTCCAGGGCTGGAACACGGCCCAGGGGCTGGGTTTAGGGACTCCAGCAGGTCACAGCCTCACCCCAAAGGTGCTCCTCGATCCATGGGGTCACCTGAGGAGGCCCTGTCCCCTCCCCTCTCCTCCTGCTTCCACAAAAACGGTTTTTTCCCTATTTTTCCCCAGGAATCCTCTCCCTGAGGCTCAGGCCCTGGCCCTGCACCCCTTTCCCCCAAGCACCCCTCTCCCCACACACCCGCTGCTGCATCGCCAAGCGTTAAATACGGCATTTATGGTTAAACATGGGATCCCATTCCTTTCTAAAACGAGCCCGGAGAGCAGCCAGGAGCAGCATTCCCAGCCCTGTGAGCTTCGGGATGAGCTCTGCTCCTCCCCCAGACCCCGAGGGGAGCCCAAACCCCAAAAGCCCCGGAGAGGCAGGGCCTGGCTGGGAGCTCCCGGGAGGAGCCGGACCCTTCCCCAAAAAGCAGAGAGGTGACACAGGAGCAGGGCGGTGACACAGGCGGGGACTGCCACCCCCGGGAGCTGCCCTGGGGCAGCACGGAGAGCTCCGGGCACCGAGTCCTTCCCTTCCCTTCCCTTCCCTCCCTCCCGGAACGAGCAGCGATGGGTGAGGAAAAGCCAGCAGGAAAAGCCCTTCTGCGGACAGACAGACAGACAGACAGACAGACGGACAGACAGACGGACACCCTCCCGCGGCACCGGCTCCGTGTCCGAGCCTCTCTCTCCTCCCTGCTCCGCCCACGCCTTTCCCCGGGGAGCTCAGAAGTCGCTGAGGATGCTGATGTCGGCGAACTCGGCGCGGTACCGGTGCGAGTAGAGGCTCAGCAGCAGCGCCCACTTGAGAGCCATGAAGCTCCACACGCACGACAGGTAGTAGCTCTTGGGGTCAGTCAGGGCTGGGGGGAAAAAAAAAACAGGGATTCGGTGAAAATTCCAGCCCCTGGGAGCTCTGCACAGCGCCCCATCCCCTGCCCCCGGGCAGCGCGGCGCTGTATTCCCTGGAATTCCACTGGGATAGGACGATTTCCTCAACTCTGCCGTCCCCTCCCCGCCCCGAACTCATCGGATTTGTGGGAATTCCTGGACGTGGCTCAAGCTGCAAGTTCATTTCTCACCCCTCTCTCCCTTCTCTTCCAAAACTTCACATCCCAGGGGAAAAAAAAAAGAGGGAAAAACCCAATTCCTCCTTCTAGAGATGCTTTTCTTGCTTGGTGGGATCAATATTTAACAGCCATTAATATTCACTGATCCCCTGTGCAGGTGGGACCAGCCCTCCTCAGGGAATGCCAGGAACAGCCTCTTTTGGGAGAAATCTGCCAATTTCCTCTTTATTTATCCCAAAGCTGCCCCTTCCCTGGGATTCCTTTGAAGCCAGGGGGGGCTGGCTCCGCTTTTTGAGGGCACCTCAGTGGTGTCACATCCCCTGTCAACGTTTGGGGGGTGTTTTGTCACCAAATTTGAGGGACGCTTCCAGAACCGGGTGGGGAAAACAATCCCAGCTTGAGCTGCCTGGGGGGGGGTGGTGGTGACCAAAAATGAAGAGAATTGGTTTGAGGAATGCACAAAGCAACATTTTCCTGGTAAATTCCAGTCATTCCGTGTCCCAGCCCTAAAATCGTTCCCTTGTGCAGGGGTTCTACCTTGCCCCAAATTAGGACTTTCCCTAAAAAACCCAATTTTCTCCCCAGACAGTTTTTCCTCCCAAGAAATGAGAGGATGGCAAATATTTGGTTTTCCTTTCATATCTGTATTTTTAAGGATTTCACATACGGATTTTCATCCCTTTGCACCAGGAAAACTCCACGGGGAGTTTCTTCAGGCTGAGCCAAGCGGTGTTTTCGGGGTTGTGACCCCACACAGCTTCTCCACCCCACCCCCAGGACAACGCCGTGGGGGCTTCTCAGCAAACAACAAACACAAAAAAACTCCAAGAAAACCCCCAAACGTTCTCCCTTTGGTCTGGGGCCAAGGAGATCGCGGGAGGGATTTGGAGCCGTTCCTTAGGGAATGTTCAGGGGTTTGGAGCAGGGACTGCTGAGTCAGCGCCGAGGCCTCGGGCTTGGAGCTGCTCCAGGAGGGATGGACGTGACCTTTGGCATGGAAAGGAGGAAATTCCCAGGGTTTTTTGGGGACTTTGGCATGGAAATGAGGCAATTCCAGGGTTTTTGGATGGCGGGGTGGCCTCAGGGGTGGCTCCCGTGGCAGCAATGTCACGGCAGGGCAGGGAAATGCGGTGACATCCCTGCAGCCTGTCCCCAAACGAGGAGGTGGCAGGAGCACCCCCAGCCCTGCTCTGCCCCCTGAATCCCCTCCCAGTATTCCCAGTCCCTCCCAGTACTCACA
This sequence comes from Dicrurus megarhynchus, assembly GCA_013399195.1. NCBI lineage: Eukaryota > Metazoa > Chordata > Aves > Passeriformes > Dicruridae > Dicrurus > Dicrurus megarhynchus. The sequence continues at coordinate 155,502 of VXAD01008725.1, forward strand.
CTGGTGCTGGGTGATGGCCAAGGCCAGGAAGGCGCAGAAGCCCAGCCCGGAGAGGGCGGAGAAGAGGATCCCGACGCAGAGGAAGAACCTCAGCCCTTTTAACCAGGTCCTCCAGTAATCCTGCAGGTACATCACATGCGTGATTAGGGCCCAGAGCGCCAGCACACCTGTCCAGGTGACAGCAGGGACATCAGAACGGCACCCATGGACAGGTAAAACACAACCCAACCCCACCCAGAGCATCTGGGAGCTCCAGGGAACACCTGGGAACAGCAGGACACCCGTCCAGGTGACAGAAGGGACACCAGAACGGCACCCATGGACAGGTAAAACACAGCCCAATCCCTCTGGGAGCTCCAGGGAACACCTGGGAACAGCAGGACACCCGTCCAGGTGACAGCAGGGACACCAGAACGGCACCCATGGACAGGTAAAACACAACCCAACCCCACCCAGAGCATCTGGGAGCTCCAGGGAACACCTGGGAACAGCAGGACACCCGTCCAGGTGACAGAAGGGACACCAGAACGGCCCCTCCTGCCCAATGCATCCCTGTGGCTGCCAGGACCTGCTGCCCCTCAGCCCCCCCTGCTCAGGACAGGCCGGATTCCCACCCTGGGACCCCCAGCGGATGCTCCATGACCAATCCCCCCGTGCTGGGTGTCCCCAGGCTGGCGGGAGGGATTTGGGAGCAGGGCAGATGCCACGGCCACAACTGCAGAGTCATCGCTCCCCAGACGCCGTCCCAGGGTCTGCTGACAGAGCTGACCCCTCGACTTCCCCAAAATCCACCTCCCCCACTTCCTGCTGCCCCCGGGCTCCAGCGCTTCCAACCCACATTTCCGACAGAAATGGGGAACTTGGGGTTTTGAGTCTGCAAAAAGCTGCTCTCCGCTGAGCCGGCCCGGATGACTCAGCAGAACCCACCCGAATGCTGAGTCAAGGTTTGGTGTTCCCACCCCAAAATCGCCGCTGCCACCCCGAGCTCTGCCCTCGAGTTCCCCTGACCCCAATCCAAGCCCTGATCCAAACCCCAATCCAAGCCCAGCCCAGCTCTCCAGGGGCAGCTCTGGGCCAAAATATCACCTCAAAAACTCAGGGTTTGAGACGATTTTTCCTGGGAAATGAAGTAAAAGTTGTGACTTATTGAAAGCTTGAGGTGATTGACTGCGGGAGCTGCAGGTTTTCACCTCAGGGATTCCCCCCAAATCCCCTCCTCCTTCCCTAAAGCACTTTGTCCCTAAACCCTGAGCCACGGGACAAAACCCCGGAGCGGCAGCAGAGCCTGGACAGCTCCTCGGTTAAAACAACTCCCAAACGCCTCCATAAAAACACGGATCCCTGTGGATTTACCCCACACCCGAGGGCTGCAGTGGCCCTGGAGCAGGAGCTGCTCCATCAGACACAGTCCAAGGATTTCCCACGGGGAAGCTCCCTCTGAATCCAACCCCAATTATCCCGGGGACACAAAACCCCAGGAAAAGGGAACGGCCCCGAGGAGAGAGCCAAGGAGAGAGGAGCTCGCAGGTATCGGGATGAGATCAATTCCTGGTTAAAACACAAAACCCTCCCAGCACCCCTGGGAGGAGTTGAAATAAATCCCAGAAGTTCAAAGCAGGCCTGGAAGGACACAATTCCCCCCCCCCACTCTCCACAATATTATTTGGATAATATTTGGGTTTTTTGAGCTCCAGGGAAAGGAACTTTCCCTCTCTGCAAACATCCGAACAAAAACCGGGAGAAACACGAGGTTTTGTCAGCCCCCTGCTGCTCCCCGAGGAGATCCTTCAATCCCAGGGAAAGCAGGGATGTTTGTGGGGAACGAGCTCACGGCAGGGCCCCGTGTCCCACACAGAGATCCCGGGGAAAAACAACAAATCTGCAGCAGAGGCCAAAAAAACCCCCAAACAAACACGAAGAACACGGAGTTATTCCGCAAGGAACCCCCCGATTCCAGCATTCCTGCAAGGAGCATCCCGATTCCAGCTCCAAACGGGTGGTGATGGCAAAGAAAAGGAGGGTGAAAATGAAAAATAACATTAAAAACTCCCTGCAAAACCCCAGAAAATGGTGACCAATTCCAAGACTTTTTTTTCCCCCGTGTGTTTACAAAGCCTTCAGCCCTTTTCCAGATAAACAATCCCCTTTTATCCACTCCAGCTGCAGCATCAGCTGGAATGAGCTGAAATCCCCACTCCAACAGCAGCCGGAGCTTTGCCAACTGAAATTTTGCCATTTCCATGTTTTCCAAACTTTGCCTCTCCTGGGGGATCCCAGGAGCCTCGGCTGGGTTTGGAATAGGTCAGAAATGAGGGGGGTTTTCCTGCCAAAACTGCTGGGGATCCACACCGAAATATTTTAGGAAAACAGCTCTGGAAGGAGAGGAACCTTTGGAATATTCTGGTGTTGCAGCTGATCCCGAATTCAGCTCCGACTCCTTCCATGTTCTTAAAATTCCAAGAGTCTCCAAAGCCCCCGTGACTGGGTGGAAATGGAATGAAACCCCTGGGACAGCTGGGGAAGGACTTTGTGGGGTCTGGGATGGAGCTGCAGCCCCCGCCGGGAGTTTCTGCCTCCAACAGGGCCACGAGGCCGGGCTGGGATTTGGGATGATCCCAAAAGCCCCAAGTCTGCACCCCGGAGATCCTGGGGATTGGAGAGCTGCTCTTTCCAGGCAGCAGCGGGGGATTCTCACTCCCAAAGCCGACTGGAAGGACTGGAAGGGCTGCTCAGCACCTGGAATTCCATAATTGCAGGGAAGCGAGTCCCAGCCTCGGTTTCCCTCCGTGGAACTTTAATATTAGGCTTGGGTTTAATAAAGTTTTGACTGTAAATGACAGGGACTGAGTGAAATTTAGCGCAGGCAGCACTGGAGGGCTGACTCCCAAGCAGGAAAGGTTCTCTGGGAGATAAGGGAAATATCAACAAACTGATCGCAGAGACAAAGCTGGAGATTCCTCGGGATCAGGAGGAATTCTTCCAGCCAGGAAGCGCGTGGATAAACATCCCCAAACACAGATCCAAAGGCACAGTGGAGGCATTAAAAATGAGATAAACATGGACCAACAGGCAGAGCCTGCCTTAATCAGGGCACCTTAACGAGGATCTGCAAATTCTGCTGTCAAATTCCGCTGTCAAAATTCCTCCCTGAACACAAAACACAGCAGAAAATACCTTCATGTTCTCTTTCTCCTGCATTTCTGGTTCAAGACCCCCCAGCTTTGTGCCACCCAGCAAAGCAAAGTGTGGGAATTCGCTGCTGAATCCCAGTTCCAGCTGGAACTAAAAGCTTTTTTTTGGAGGGAGAGGAAGCAAGAGACGAGCCCAATCCTGCACCGCATCCCCGGATGCTTTCTAAATTTTAACTTCACTTTCTACTCTTCCTCCAGGAATTCCGCCAGGGAAGCCCTGGAGCTGCAGGACTCTGTCCTGCTCCGACCCAATCATTAACCCAGAGCCACAGACCCGCGAATCTCCCAAATTTCTGGGCACATTAGGGTGCAGTTTTACCCCTGTGGTCCAAATCCCTCTTACAGAGGGGTCTGGCACAGCCACTTCCAGCCCTTGGGGAAATCATCAGGATTTCTTTGCTTCCCTGAAAACCTCCGTCCCAAGGAAGGGCCTCCTCGGCCCCAATTCTCTCCTGACACCCCCATAGCCCTGACACCCCCTTCAGCCCTGAGATCCCCCCTCAAACCTCCCCTCAGCCCTGGGGAAGGGGCTGCTCGGCCCCACCATCACCCTGAACCCCCTCACAGCCCCCTCAGCTCCGGGGAAGGGGCT
>VXAD01008726.1:9199-19693 GCA_013399195.1 Dicrurus megarhynchus
TTTTTCTCCCCTTCTCTTTTTCCCTGCCCCGCGAGGCATCATGGGAAAAAGTCAGCATCCCCCCTTTTCTTTTGTTTAATAAAACAGAACGCGCATGATTGGCAGGGAAGTGCCCGCTCGGAGCGCGGCTCCGGCTCCGGCTGCGGCTGCGGCTCCGCGGGGCGATGGAGCGCGGGGCCCTTCCCAGCCCGGAGCTCCTCCGGCCCCTTCCCATTCCCTTCCCGAGCCCACCCGTGCTGCTGCTGCTCCTTAATTTTCTTGACAACTCCAAGCAGCGGGAATATTGTACCTGTAAGTATCCGTGAGACCGGGAATTCGGACCGGACAAAAGGGGTTCCTTACGGATGAGCAAAAAGCGGCTTTTCCGCTTTGTTTTATTTTTTAAATTTTTTTTTAATTTTTTTTTTTTTTTAATATTTTTCAAATTTTTTTTTGGCAGCGGAACAGGGAAATGTCTCGAGGGAATATTTTAAGGAGGAAAAAAAAACGAGCGCCGGTGCTGGGATTTGCCGGTGGAGTCGATCCGTGAATCCCTTCTCCCTTTCCTTCCTTCCCCCACCCCCCTTTCCCCACCTCATCCACGCTCCCACCGTCGTCGTTATTCCGCCCGGAATACGATCCGATCCCACCCTCCTCCACGGGTGACAAAAACGCCTCGGATCGGGTGTCACCCGCCCCTTCCCCCACCCTTGCTTCCCGGTGATATTGATTTCGTTATCGATCGGGTTATCGATCGGTGATCGATGGCCTGGCCGGAGCCGGAGCGGCCGCACAAAGGCAGCGCCCGCAGTCGAGGAAATCGGGAAGCGTTATATAAGGAAGCCTGGGAAGTCTGCGTCATCCCGGATGGGGAGGGGGCCGGAGCCGGGCGCTCCCTCCCCCCCACCCCCCCCACCTTCCATCCCATCGTTTTTTTATTGGATTTTATTTTCCCTGGAGCCTTTTCCAGCTGGTTTTTCCCAAAACGGGCCGTCCCAGCCGGATCTCCTGGAATTTTTCCTCTCTCTTTCTGACTTTGTGGAGTTTTTGGGTCTTTTTTCCGCCCCCACCCCCCCATTTCAGGGCATAAAGCGGCTTCTGGAATTCCCGCATCCCAAAAAATCCTGGGGATGGGACGAGGTGTGAGGCTGGACATGGCACCGGCATTCCCTGCTCCCAGGAAGTGGAGTTGGATGAGAACACAAACTTAGGAGGGAAGGGAAGCACTTTTTTGGGAAGGGAGGAGGAGGATTTTCCTGCTTTCCCGCTTTTCCTGCTTCCCACCGGTAGTTTTGTACTTGACCCGGAGCTGCGGAATCCGGGGACACCCTGAGCCGGGGGTGGCGATCCAGAATCGGGGGGATCCAGGCTCTGGGAGATCTGGAATCCAAGGGATCTGGGGTCTGGGAGATCCGGAATCCAGAGAATCCAGAATCCGGGGGATCTGGAATCCAGGGGATCCAGGGTCTGGGAGATCTGTAATCCAGGGAATCCAGGGTCTGGGGGGATCCAGAATCCAGGGGATTCAGGGTCTGGGAGATCCAGAATCTGGAGGATCCAGGGTCCAGGGGATCCAGGGTCTGGGAGATCCAGAATCCAGGGAATCCAGGGTTTAGGAGATCTGGAATCCAGGGGAATCCAGGCTCTGGGAGATCCAGAATCTGGGGGATCCGGGGTCTGGGAGATCCGGAATCCAGGGGATCCAGGCTCTGGGACCGCTGTGTCCCCACGTTGGGATCCGGGAACGGGAGCAGCAGAACTCCTGGAGCAGTTTGCTCCGTAGGAATTCCCACTCTGCCACATCCCGGTTCCTGCTCCCATCCCGTTTGTCTTCCCAGATCTTTCTTCTTATTCCCACTCCCGGGAGCGGCCGCGTCCCCGCAGCTTCCGGGATGGATCCGGGGCCGTTTTTTTAGGGCTTTTCAGGGATTTTCCCTTTGTTTGGTGTTGCTTTAAATCCCGGTGCTCGTCCTGCTCCGGAGAAAATCTCCGCGAGCCTCCCTTACCTACCTCAGAATTCCCTCACGGAGCCAGGCGTTCCTCCGGATTCCCGGGCACCTCCCTGGAGCAGCGGGATTTGGGAGCAGCCCTCTTTTTGTTCAGCCGTGGAGTTGTTTTTTTTCCCCCCCCGCCTCCCCTTTTTCCCTTTCCAGCAGCGTTCCCGGATCCCGCTCCGGATCCCGCTCCCGGCAGCCGAGCCGTTAAATCCTAATTACCTTTTTAGGTTATTATCCTTTTTCCTGGCGTTCCTTGGGAATGCTCACCCTGGGAGCCAGCCATTTTGTGTTCCGTGCCGGAACCGCCTTTCATGACGCCGGCGTCGGGATGTGCCGAGCCCAGATGGAATCGGAGCCGCCTCGTGCCGGCCTTTGGGAAGCCCCCGGAGCGGGATTTCAGCCGGACGGCTCCGGATGAGGAGCCAACCCCGCGGATTTCCCGCCGGATACGGGGATTTTGGGGCGGGGGGGGGAATCCAGGCAGCGGGAGCGCACCCAGGTGAGTTGGAGGAGTTGGATCTCGCCGGTTCCTGCTCCCTGATCCCCGGAAAATGGGAATTTAGGCGGCTTTTATTCCATCAGTCTGACGGGGTTGGATATCCAAAGGATGTCCTGGAGTGGCTCCTGGATTTGAAGTGACCGGGATGGAGCACCTTGGCTCCGGGGATGGATGCTCCAGTGGGACCTCACGGATCGCGTTGGGTTTGGATTTGGAATTCTGGAATTCCAGCCCCAAAATGGAATTTGGGGATCCCCTGTTGCCCGCTCCAGGGTTTATTCCTGCTGGGAAGTCTGGGCTGGAGCTGGACTCGGGTGGAGGATGGGAGACTCCCGGGATCCGCTGGTGTTCCTGGGGGTCAGGGATGAATCCTGGGAGCGGAATTCCCGGTGCTCCGCCCTTCCGGACCGCGCTTGGAGTATTCCGGGGTGTCCCTCCTTCCCGTGCGAATCAGATCCCTCGTGGTGGATCCGGGATCCTGGAGCAGAAGCCGGAGCGTTGTTGGAGTGCCATCCCTGGATCGACCCCGGCTGCGCTCGGGAAAAGCCGGAATTCTCAGGAATCTCCCGTGGGTTTGGGATGCTCCGGGTGCCCTGAGGCTGCCGCAGGTGCTTCTTCCTGGGAATACCGGAGGCTTCCCAAGGAGCGGAGCAGGCTCCGGGCTGGTCTGTTCCTGATTTCCCATCCTCGCTCCCTCGGATCCCAGGGATCCACCGCGGCTCCTCCGGGGCTGCCGGCAGCTCCGCTCGGCGCAATTCCCTCGTGGCACCGGTGGGAGCAGCCGGATCCCTCGTGGCAAATCAGAGATCCCTCGTGGCAGATCAGGGATCCCTCAAGGAGGATCAGGGATCGCTCCTGGCGGATCACGGATCCCTCGTGGCGGATCAGGGATCGCTCCTGACGGATCAGGGATTCCTTGTGGTGGATCAGGGATCGCTCCTGGCGGATCACGGATCCCTCATGGCGGATCATGGATCCCTCATGGCGGATCATGGATCCCTCATGGCGGATCAGGGATCGTTCTTGGTGGATCAGGGATCCCTCATGGCGGATCAGGGATCGCTCCTGGTGGATCACGGATCCCTCGTGGCGGATCAGGGATCGCTCCTGACGGATCAGGGATTCCTTGTGGCAGATCAGGGATTGCTCCTGGCGGATCAGGGATCCCTCATGGCGGATCAGGGATCCCTCGTGGCGGATCAGGGATCCCTCGTGGCAGATCAGGGATCGTTCCTGACGGATCAGGGATCGCTCCTGGTGGATCAGGGATCGCTCCTGGTGGTGGATCAGGAATTACAACCCCTCCATGAGCTCCAGAGGGCCCGAGGTCGGGAATCGGGGCTGGAAGACCAACATGGGGATTGACCCCACGGAAAACCCTCCAAGGAGGCTGGGAAGGGGCTGGAACCTCCCGGGAATTCCCTGGATAAACTGCGGCTGCAATGAACTCCCGGCGCTGCCGAGTCTCGGTTCTGGATTCCATCGGGTAAATCCCGGGATATTTTCCATCCTGGCTGCATCTCTCCCTGGATATTCCCACTTCTCCCTGGAATATTCCTTTCTTTGGCCCAACTCGCTCTTTCCAGCTTTTCAAATCCTCCCACTGAGGGGGTTTTTTTTTGGGTTTTTTTTTTTTGTGGTTGGATTTTTCTTTTTTCCCCCCTGTGGGCGCCACATCCAATATCCACGGAAAAACGGGGCGCCGCTTTGTTTGTCTGGGAACGCCAAACCCGTCCTGCCGGGCCCTCGGGAGCAGCAGGAAAACCGCCCGGAGCCAGCGGAACGTGCCGAGGAGCGCGTGGTGCCATGGACGGGAGCAGCGGCCCCGCGGAAAACCGGGAATCGCCGTCGGGACGGAGCGAGGCGGTGTCCGGCGGAGCGGGATTCCTGGAAAGCATTCCAAGGTCAGCCGGCTCGGACCCCCCCCGCACTCATCCCACCCCGGCGGCCTCTGGAATCTTGGCTCTATCCCGGCTCCAGGTTCCCGTTTCCGGGCGCTCCGGGAAGGGATGATCCCAGTCGGGAGGCACCCCGTGGATTTAACTCCCAGTTTTCCATGAGTTTTGCCGCCGTTTGGGAATTCGCTTGCAACGAGAAGGATTTTTTGAGATGAGGCTGAAGGGAGAGGCCGAGGCCGTTCCCTGGGAAGTGCCGGATCCCCGGGAGCGTGGTGCCGGAGGGCGGCGGGGCCGGATGATCCGGTTTGGGATGTGCCAAGAGCGGAGCAGGGCCAGCACTGAACCTCCCGCCTGTCCGGGCCTCCAGACCCGCCGGATGCGCCGGGATCGGGATAATTCCTGCTCTTTGCTGCGGATTTCTGGATGGAATCAGGAGCTCTCCCTTGGCTTTCCCAGCGCTCTGGAAATTCCCAGTTGGATCCTCCCCTTCCCCCTGTGGCCAAAGGGCCCCATTCAATACCGAATCCGAAGCCTAATTTAAATTTTATTGGATCTGGCTGAGCCTGGAAAACCTCTGGAGCAGATTAAATAGCGGTGGGCCCCATTCCTGGTAACGGCACTTGGGATTTGTTTGGAATACTGGAGGGGAGGGAGCCGGGAACCCTTGGGAGACCCTGGAGTCGTGTCCCTGCGAGCGGGGCCTCATCCCTGGGCTCCTCCTGAAATCCTGCTGCCGGTTCCCGTCGGGATGTGAGGAGCATTCCTGTCGGGATGCGAGGAGCGTTCCCGTCGGGATGTGAGGAGCGTTCCCGTCGGGATGCGGGGAGGGTTCCTGTTGGGATGCAAGGAGTGTTCCCGTCGGGATGCGAGGAGCGTTCCCGTCGGGATGCAAGGAGCGTTCCTGTCGGGATGTGAGGAGCGTTCCCGTCGGGATGTGAGGAGCGTTCCCATCAGGATGCGAGCGCTGTTCCCGTGGTTTTCTTGGACAAGGCCTTGCTTTCCCACCTGGTTTTCCCTCTGCATCCCGGTGTTTCCATCGCTTCCCAAACGACCGGCTCCTCATCCAGCTCTGCATGCGGAGCTGGAACATCCCAGGGGGATTTGGGGATGCTCGGGAATGCTGGGGGCTGTGGGAATGCTGGGGAGGATCGGGGTCGTGGCACTGCCTTGGCGATGGAGCGGGAAGCGTCCGTGTGGGTGAGGGACCGGGGATCTCTGGAATTCCTGCGGGATCCTTCCATCCTGTGGAGAGGACGAGCAGGAGGTTGGTGGCCTGGGAGATCCTGGATGTTCCTGCTGGATCCCGGCTCCGTGCTCAGTCCGGGTGTCCGTGGGGAGCTCGTTATTCCCAGCAGGGATTATCCTGTGGGATGCTGCTCCTGTGGACCTCTCCCTCCTCCTTCTCCTCTCTCATTCCCGTTCCTGGCGGCGCTCCTGGGATCCTGGCGCGTTCCCAGCGGCTCCAGCCGCAGCGCTGGGCGCGGCTCCGAGCGCTCCCGGGGTGTCTGGAACATCCCCTATCCCCCCGGGGTCACTCCCGCGGGACGGGGGCGGGAGTGGCTCCCGCGGCCTGTCCCGACTTGCCGGGCTAAATTTGGGAGACGTGCGGAGAGACGGGATGGGCAGGTAGGAAAGAGCCCCAGGTGCTCCCTTGGAGGCTCCGTCCGGCTTTTTATTTTTTTTTTTTGGGATCGTATTTGGGATTTCCATCAGTTTTCCTGCTGCCCTGCCCCGCTCCGGCGTCTCCGGTGGGAGCCGAACTCGTGCGCCGGCTGTACGGATGCGTCATTCCGGGGATTTGTACCCCAGCCGGAGCTTTCTCCTGGCAGGAGTTCAGCTCAGGGAAGCTTTATCCCGGGAATAACTCGGAGCCGGCTCCGGGCAGGTGTGGAGCAGCTCCGGGTGGCCGGGATCCGGCCGCTGTGGCCACTTCATCTTCCCTGCGGAGCAAATAATTCCCGGCATTCCCGAGCCAGCCACACAGAATTCCCAGCTCTTGCCCAGGTGCTCGTCCCAGTCCCGGCCCTGCTCCGCAGGGAAAGGCCTCGCCCGGCTGGTTTGCAGGTGGAGCTCCCGTGGCTCTTTGTTGTCGGAGCTGGTTCCTTATCAGCCTGGGAGCGGGATTGGGATGGGGTAGGGATGGGCTCCAGGCTTGGGATGGGGTTGGGACGGGCTCCGCGGCTCCCGCCTGTTTTCCAGAGGGCATTCCTGCACCTGGAGCCGAGGTGGGGGAGCCGGAGAGGTGGGAGGGCGGGGATGGACCTGCCCGTGCCTCCATCCTCGGAGCTGCCGAGCATTCCTGCCTGGAAAACCGCGCGGCGGGGGATTTCCTGGCGTTCCAAGGCTCCCGAGGGGGTTCGTCCCAGCTCCCCGTCCCTGCTGAGCCGGATCCGTGGGGTTTAATCCCGAAGGAAGGATTGTGCCGCTGTTCTCGGGAATTTCAGGGCCTTTTGGAGGAGGAAGCTCCTGACCTGGTTTGGGATTGAGGAGGTTGGAGATCTGTGAGGGGGTCGGAGCTTTCCAAGGGGTCGGAGCTCCATGAGGAGATTGGAGCTCTCCAAGGGGTCAGAGCTCCATGAGCAGATCAGAATTTTCCAAGGGGTTGGAGCTCTATGAGGAGATCAGAACTTTCCAAGGGGTCAGAGCTCCATGAGGAGATCGGAGCTCTCCAAGGGGTCGGAGCTCCATGAGGAGATCAGAACTTTCCAAGGGGTCGGAGCTCCATGAGGAGATCGAAGCTCTCCAAGGGGTCAGAGCTCCATGAGGATGTCGGAGCTCCGTAAGGAGATCGGAGCTCTCCAAGGGGTCAGAGCTCCATGAGGATGCCAGAGCTCCCTGAGGAAGCCGAGCTGAGCTGGGATGGGATCCTGGGGGGGTTTCCCCGGGATCCCTGGCACTGACCGGCTGTCCCCGCCCTTCCCCTCAGGATGGACCGGATGACGGAGGACGCGCTGCGCNGGTCAGAGCTCCATGAGGAGGTCAGAGCTCTCCAGGGGGTCAGAGCTCCATGAGGAGATCGGAGCTCTCCAGAGGGTCAGAGCTCCATGGGGAGATCGGAGCTCTCCAAGGGGTCAGAGCTCCATGAGCAGATCAGAATTTTCCAAGGGGTTGGAGCTCTATGAGGAGATCAGAACTTTCCAAGGGGTCAGAGCTCCATGAGGAGATCGGAGCTCTCCAAGGGGTCGGAGCTCCATGAGGAGATCAGAACTTTCCAAGGGGTCGGAGCTCCATGAGGAGATCGAAGCTCTCCAAGGGGTCAGAGCTCCATGAGGATGTCGGAGCTCCGTAAGGAGATCGGAGCTCTCCAAGGGGTCAGAGCTCCATGAGGATGCCAGAGCTCCCTGAGGAAGCCGAGCTGAGCTGGGATGGGATCCTGGGGGGGTTTCCCCGGGATCCCTGGCACTGACCGGCTGTCCCCGCCCTTCCCCTCAGGATGGACCGGATGACGGAGGACGCGCTGCGCCTGAACCTGCTCAAGCGCAGCCTGGAGCCGGCGGAGGAGCGCGAGGACGTCCTGGCCAAGCGGCTGAAGATGGAGGGGCACGAGGCCATGGAGAGGCTGAAGATGCTGGCGCTGCTCAAGCGCAAGGACCTGGCGGGGCTCGAGGTGCCCCACGAGCTCCCGGTGAAGCCGGACGGGATCAAGGGATACGAGGAGAAGCTCAACGGGAGCCTGCGGCCCCACGGGGACGGGCGGAGCGCGGCCCGGCCGGGCAAGGAGAACATCAACGACGAGCCCGTGGATATGAGCGCCAGGAGGAGGTGGGTGCCGGGAATTCCGGGAGCTGGCGGGGTGGGAGGAGCCGGGTCGGGAATTAAATGGGATTTGGGGATGGGGGGGGGTCATCCCGGAGAGCCCCTTGTGGTGGTGCTGAGAGTTAGGAGGGACTTGGGAATGGCAGGATGAGGGGGAGATCGGGAAGGGATCGGGAAGGGATCGTTCCCTGTGAGGGTGGCATAGGTTATCCAGGGATTTGTGGATTTCTCATCCCTGGAAGTGTCCCAAATCCAGGCTGGACGAGGCCTGGAGCAGCCTGGGATAGTGGGAGGTGTCCCTGGAGGGTCCCGCTCCGTGGGCTGCGTCCATCCTCAGCGGAATTCCTCGGATGTTGTACAACGTGAGCTTATCCGGCATCGGGCACGGACGCTTGGATCGGGAAATCCGCCCTGGGAAGAGGTGGGAATGTTCCGCTCTCAAGCTTTGAAATGGTTGAGAGGCGAGCCTGGGAATGGCTCCGTTTTCCTGGATTTTCCTTGGGAATGTGCTCCGCGTCTCCTCGGCTCTGCCCGCCTCCCTCGCCGTGGCTCCTCTTCCAGGGATTCTCATGGAATTCCACTCTTCCCTGGACGGAGGAAATCCGAGGATCCGGCTGCGCTCGGTGATTCCTCGTGGATGGATCCGTTTTCCCTCTTGGATTTGGACTCCGGCCCTGCCTTACTTAACCCCTGATGGAATGTCAATAATCCAGCCTGGATGCATCCGGATGCTCCCGCAGGATTATCCCCAGGAGCCGTAGGACAGCCCCTGATCCAGGAAAACCCAGGAAAACCCAGTGCTGGATGTGCCCAGCCCGGTTTGGATCTCCTGGGATGCAGCTTGGGATTGCTTGGATGGGCTCCCGATTCCTTGGGATGCTCTGGAATTCCTCTGCTGGAGCAGGGGCAGCTCCGTGCCCCGGCGCCGCTGCTTTGGAATATCCACAAAAACAGCCGGAATGTTCGGAAGACGAGGCAATCCCAACTCCGAGCGTCTTCCCGGCCCTTGGAGCAGCCAAATCCGGGAGCTGGGATCGGCTCCGTGCTCCCCGCCGGGCGTTCAGAGCTCCAAAGTTTGGGATGAGATATTCCATGGTCTCCCCTCGCTCGGAGGACCTTCCAGGGAGCCGGAATTACCTCTGAGCCCGGCGTTCCCGCTGCTCCACGCTGGATTATCGCACGGTTTTCCAAGGCTCTCCAGCAGCGGGAATGAAATCCGGGATAACAAAAGGCTTTTTTTTTGGTCTCTCCTTCCCCCTGGGATGATCCCGCCGGATTCCGCCGCTGCTTCCTGGTTTATTTCTTTTCCCTGCCGCTCCTTCTGTTTTCCCGATCCCGGTTCACGGATCAGTTGGATATTCCTGCAGGTTTTCCTTTATGGAATGAGCTTTTCCAATGGATCGGGCTTGGGATGGGCTCGGAACGTTAATGGGGGCGGGGAAGGGGCTCAGCCCCTTCTCCACCGCAGTGAGGATGAGAATTCCAGGCTGGAGTATCCCTGCCATTCCCGGGATGCGCTCCTGATTCCCAGGTGGAATTTGCACCCCTGGAAAGAGACCTGGGGGGGAAGAGGTGGGGTGAGGGGAGTCCTTCCCTCCCGGATCCGCGCTGGAACGAGGGGGGATCCTGCTCCCAAAAATCCCCAAATCCCGCATTCCCGGCTCAGCGGGATCCCCTTTTCCCTCCCCGCAGCGAGCAGGACCGGGGCCGCCTGACGCCGTCGCCGGACATCATCGTCCTGTCTGACAACGAGGCCTCCAGCCCCCGCTCCAGCTCCCGCATGGAGGAGCGGCTCAAGGCGGCCAACCTGGAGATGTTCAAGGTGAGGGGAAGCGGGAATTCCATCCCGGGAAAAACCCCATGGGAAAACCAGGAGTGGGGGCGGGGGGGGAGGGAAGGATTTGAGGCGTTTCTGAGCAAATTCCGGCTGCGGCCGCTGCCTCGGTTTTTGCAGCCGCAGTCGGAATTGGAACTCGGCTTCTTCCCGCTCTCCCTCCCTCCCTCCCTCACGCTGTGCCCCCGGTATCCCGACGTTTTTCCAGGGAAAAAGCCTGGAAGAGCGGCAGCAGCTGATCAAGCAGCTCCGGGATGAGCTGCGGCTGGAGGAAGCCCGGCTGGTGCTCCTGAAAAAGCTGCGCCAGAGCCAACTCCAGAAGGAGAACGTGGTGCAGAAGGTGAAGGGATAACGGGAACGGGATAACGGGGATGGGATAACGGGAACGGGATAACGGGGATGGGATAATGGGGAGTGGGATAACGGGGAGTGGGATAACGGGGACGGGATAACAGGGATGGGATAACGGGGAACAGGATAATGGGGAACGGGATAACGGGATAATGGGAACGGGAACGGGATAACGGGGAC
>VXAD01008730.1:0-39080 GCA_013399195.1 Dicrurus megarhynchus
TAGGCTATAGGATAGCAACATTTATTACCACTGAAAGCAAGCCCACTGATTTTACCAAGTTTTGAATCAGGTTCTCCATAGGCGCACAGAAAACATCTACCTACTCTCTCTATCTCCATACTTCCTAGGATATAACTGCATTTTCTTGGCGATTTACACATTTCAAGGATAATTGATCATTCCTTTCATACTAGATTGTTTTGATCTAGACCTACATGAATTACTTGCATACTTCAGTAGTTGACCACTTATAATCATGGCAACTAAAATTATGGAGTCAATATTTAATCTGTTTATCTCATGGTAATAGCCAACACTGTCAGCAGCAAAGAATCCATTAGAAGAGTGTGCTTCAGTCAAACTCTTTGGAAATCTGCAATACTTAAAGTAGTTTCCAGAATTTCCATTGACAACCCAGATTTAGAAAACTATAAACAGAGAGGGAAACATTTTTAACAGCTAACCTTCAGCAGATAGGCCTCACTCAAAAGTAATTTGTACCTTTTATAAACATTAGCCCAGAAAGAAAGACACAATGACATGTTTTAGTCTCAGTGAAACACGCTGCAGAAAGTCTTGACACAGTTTACTTAACCCCTCTTATATGTGTAAACCATATTTGACCTCCTCCAAGACACTTTCAAATATCACATTCACTTTCTCATTGGGGAAAATACCCAACCAACCAGTACTTTCAGGATTATAAATGGATTATAATTATCAGGTCTTTTTGAGTTCAAATCCAAAAGACCTAATCAATCCAGTTTTGAAATATAAGTGATATAAATTTATATCTCATTTCCTAGTTTGAATTTGATTTCCAAAGAGTACCATATAGCTTACTCTTGAATTCTTCCGAAGTCGAGGCCACAAATCAAGTACTGTCAGTTCTACATGAAATGAAAAGCTTTAGCACGAGCTGTGACTAAAAATGAAGTAATGTGGACACCAGGTACTTTTTAAAAGGCCAAGCTGTTATCCAAGGGCAAGGCTGAGAAGAAAATAGAGATGTATCTTCAATGTTTAACTACCCACATTGCAGAAGGCAAGTCACAAAAAGGAGTCAGGTGCCTGGTAAAGCCCACAGGACCTAGAGGGAAAGAGAGGGATCCCTAAAACTACAATTGCTTCTGAAGAAAAATTCAAAAGCTGTCACATATTTTGGAAAAGCTGTGAGACCATACAAACCCAGGGACACACAAGGCAGATACCCCCATCAGACATGGCAGCTGTTTTGTGAAATCAGGAGACCTCTTCTGCTTTTTTAGCCTGACCAGCCATACTTGCCAAAAGGCAAAGGAAACAAGATGCAGCTGTGGCCAAAAGGGAAGGAAGAAAACTTGGAGCAAATTCTTAAAACGGGAAGTGCTAAAGCCTTTGGCTTAATGCACATATCTGTGCCCTCAGGCAGCTGAGCAGGATTTGCAGTCTAAATAAAGCTGCAGTTCTCCAAAGACAGTACCACACTTCTTGCATGCCTGGCTGAAGATACTCACTCAGGTCTCTGGTGTTACACAGACTTATTAACAAGGCTTCAGCTGGGGCTAATGAGCCTCACCTGTTCCTGCAGTAAATTGGCCAAGGAACACCTGCTGGCACCCTACCCACACCAATCTTTTTGCCCCAGCTAGGGGGCTGGGCTGTCCTGAGGTAACTTTTCCGTTCCCATCACAAAGTACAAATCCTGCTACTTGTTGCTACTATTTATAATTCTCGATTAAGCAACTGAGGGATGAATAATTACCTGACTCCAGCATGTGGAAGGTATCAGGCCCGCAAAGATTTCAAAACCAGGATTGTGAATGCTGAAAGCATGGGTGCTGAGAGATTTCTCAGTTTTCTGCCAGTGTCTGTGAGAAAACTTTGCTTTCTCAAGGATGCTACGGGAAAACAGTTAAGAGATTTTGTAAACCATGGCACTGTTATTGATACCAAAGAGAAAATATTTGAAGTAAGTGTTATTGGGTTCAGCCAATCCCTCTGAGGGGTGGTTGGTCAGTGAACCAATGACCTTAGGCCAGTCCAGCGTGCTAAGGTATATAAGCAAATTTGTAAGTTAATAAAGCGTCGGTTTTCATATCACGATAAGCCATCCATGTCGCTTCTTCCCTCGGTCTCTGCCCGCTAGCGACACAGTATCACAGACTAAAAGCCCTTCTCTGCAAATACATCGCATTGCCATGAAAGCCGCTTTTCCTGCAAAGTAGCATCTGCAAACTGCCACAGGAGACCTGTAGCCAAAGAACAAACTTCCTCCCTTGCTGTCATCACCATGGCCTACTAAAGGGAAACTTTATGATGCAAATACCAACTTCAGATCTCATTTTTGGTTGTCTCAGTGAATCTTGAGATTCTTAAGCAATTCTGCTAGTTGAGTGGCATGTTACACATAGGGGAGCTTTGTCCCCAAAAGCTCCTGGCAGTAGTCTGTTCTTCTGCCTGAATTTCCCTTGAGAAAAAGTATCACAGCACCTGTCAGAGTTTGAGTTCACAGAGCTGGTTGCCTTTGTGCTTATGGTACGCATACATTAGAGCTTTCGCTGGCCTCACTACGCTGGCAAGTAACCTGTATTTGTTGAACTTAAAATCAATATAACTAGGCTGGCAAAACATTTCAGTGTAGAAAAAGCCATTTCACCCAAAGGAGAAAAAAAAATAGCCAAGAGATAGTTCCTAAATTCTCTATATCCTTAGCCACGGTTGCTTGCTGTTGATGCTGCTGTGCTGTTTTCTGGGCAAACATGTTGGGCTGCATTCTGCTGAAAGAAGTTCAGCCAAATTTCAGCCAAGCAGGAAAATGTTTTGTCAAAGCTATACAAATCTGCAGTGGGGAAAATGGTCTCATGTAACAGCAAGCTTTCCTATTATTAAACTTGGAAGCAATCCACAAAGCCTTCTGTCAGAATTCAGCATCACTGAAACATCACAGGGAGGCCACAGACCTGCATGGTGGGTTGTCATTCTTTTAGAGAAACACATTCCATGGGCCATAGATGAGTGAATCAACATAGATCTGTGGCCGTAGATGAACTCTGAATCTCCCCAAAACCTTGCAAATGGAGGCCAAAGCCCCAGGTCACCAGAGCACAGATTTAGCTTTATGTCAACCTGATTTAGAATGTTTACATAGTATTTGCTGAATAGGAATAGTCTTCAGAAAAAAAGATGAGATTCAGTATAAAAGATTGTGCCTTCATCTGGCATCTGAAGATTTCACAGAATGGAAATCTGGACAATGTCTTAGAAAAATAATAAAAATTAACAGTTCAGCATCAGACAGAGAATGTTCTGCTGGGACTGTGTTCATGCCTGTTACTCTGTTTCTAATTAACTTGATTTTGGAGCAATGGATGCTGTCCAAAAATTTACATAAATAACAAATATAGTGAAAAGTACAGATTTCCTGGGGTGTTTTAATTTAACATTAACCAGATGCATTTGTAATAAAGGCTGAATTCAAAGTCTGGTGCCTTAAAGCATTTAAATAATTTACAATGGAGAACTTCCTATCTAGAAGGAGTATGCCCCAAGAGATTAATATGCCTGCTTGTAACTATTCAATATGGCCAATATTTTAAAAGCTTATAGCCAGGTCAAGCCCTATGGTGCATTCATCCATCATTGGTACAAAAATATGGTTATCAGGTTCCCCAAGAAATATGTATTTATGAAATGTTCATATTAGCATAACCTGCCAGGCCTGCTTAGGTACAAAATCTATTGAAATGAATTTCTCCCTGAAGGAGGTATCCTTCTACTTAGTTTCCCCCAAGGGACTCAGTGCCTTTTGCTCCCAAATCTTCCAGTGTTCCATAGTGGTTGGGGAGCTCTGGGTAAAAAGGAAAAGCAGACACAGGGGTAAACTGAGCCAGTGAAACTCATGGTTGGAAGAGCACAAGCAAGAGCAGAGCCTGGCAGAGATGGTGTAGGGAGCCCAATCTGCTGGGTCATGCTATTCCCCAGGAACAAAGGGAAAAACATTTCAGTCAATAGGAATTTGGAGAGCAAAGGTAGGGATGAACTTTCATAGAAACATACAAATATTCAGGTCTTGGCAGGCACTGCTTTGGAGATTCATCTTCCCCTTCAGATGTATCTATACATGACTACTCTTCTGGCACCCTCCTAAATCAGACTAGTCACGTAATTTGCATGCAAGCCAGGGTATTTACGCTGAGAAAGGGAGAGTATATTTTAATAGAGTCATGTAATTCACTAAGAACCAGTAACTTCTCATGGAAAACACTTTCACTGAGTCTGCTGAGAGCCTGATTTTTTCCTTTCTTCCCTGTTCTTCATTTATTAAGGAGATTTGGATGACAGCAAGGTTATTTTTTCTTGAAGTTCAATTTCTTCTCCTTCATCTAAAACCACAAGCTGCTGACTGTGAAATTGCAATTCCCCATGATGAAAGAGAAAACATTTGCAATGAGACAATAAAAAGGAAGACTGTTTAAGGCCAGAATGAAGCATCAAGTTTTCAAAACAAACAAGATATGGTGGTTAAAGGTATAAAAAGCATTTTTTCTGAAGATTTATAAGGATAACTGGATCTTTAAACAATGCTGGTATTTTCTGGCACTTCTCCTGCAGTTTTCTGGAAAATCCTTAAGACTGGAAGAGCTCTCTTGATTTCTCCAGTACTTTCTGGTAATTACACCAGTCCATTTTATCCATACTCCTGACGCTTTCTAAGAATTCACCTTCTGCTTTCTAACAATTCATTTACTGCTTCCTAGGAATTTTCCTACTACTTTCTAGGGCTTCCCTTACATTTTAGAAATCCTGATACTTTCTAGGAATGTCCTGTCTGTTTTCTGAGAACTTTTCCCACACAATTTTCACAGTGTTCTAGGAATTCACATGCTGCTTTCTGAGGATGTTCTTGGTGCTTTCTAGTTCTTATCTCCCCACTTTCTATTAATTTTTTTTTTTTTATTTTATTTTTTTATTTTTTTTTTTAGCTTTCTAGAAATTCCCCAAGTCTTCTCTGAGAATCTCCTGTCAGCAGTAAGAAGGGACGCTTGGTGAAGGAAGCTGTGAGCAACCACAGTGCAGAAAGGAGTGGGCCCCACGACAGCTCCTTGAGGCCAGCAGAGCAGAGCTGGGACAGCGGCTGTTCCAGTGCTACCCCAGACACTGCCAGACAAAGGCAAGGAGCAAGTCTTGTCCAAATTCAGTCCAGGAAATCCAAATGAGTATTCAGGAACAGCGGGAAACAGGCTTTGAAACAGGCACGCCTACATGGTACAGCTCACACAGGCACATTTTGGGGATTAGCAAACACTCTCGTTGAATAATTTCTGCATTCAATGTTTAGTAAAACAACCTAATTAGAAACTGTATTCTCTATAAAATGATGAATTGCTTCACATTTTAAATGTTAATTTCAGAATTTTCCATTTATAATCCATTACAGAATTGGGATGCAGGCACACTGTTTCTTTTCCCCTCTGGAAATGCATGAGAATTCACTCTGATACAAAATTATTTCATCATAAACTCAATTTAAAGGTATGGCTTCTTGAGTTGTACTTTCTTCTGTTTGCTACATTACTTATTTACTGGCACTACAATATTTAAACCATACACTACAACTTATTTTCATAATTCCTATCCATGTGGTAGAAAATAATTGTTAGAGGTTCCACTACTATACTTGCTGAAGTTTAAAATTGATTAATACAAATATTTAATAGGAGTTTTATTATACTGATGTGTTATTCAGTTCCTTTGCTATTTATAGACAGCTGGCCAGTCAATGTTTTTCAAAATGTATTTGAATGCCCTTGGATTCACATGGAGTCCAAGTTAATGTCTAGTGTGTGAGTGAAGAATGATTTTTAAGTCCTGTCTTGACATTTTAGGTGTATCCTCATTGCATAATGAAATATGAGGCAAATATTACACAAAACCACAGTTTTCCTAGGAGCTTCTATTTCTTTAAATTTCATTATTTAGGATTTCATATTTAAAAGGTAAGGACCAGTAGGTATTTAGCACATACAGAGACAAGAGAACAAACCTTTCTACACATTATTTGCCAGCTGCTGCACAAGCTGTTGAAATACTTGCACATATAATTTTCATTGCTCTGTGTTGGATACTAAAGGTTGGACATTCCTCACTACAAAATCACTACTAGAGACAGAATTCTACAGCAGAGGACAGAATTATTCACTGCCCATTGGTATGAAATACATTGCAAATGCTCTTGCAACTCAAGTGGTGAAGCAGAAACCAGGATTCCATAAACTTACTGTGCCACTCAGCCTGGTTAATTGAGATGTGTTATGCACTAAAACCATTGTCAAAAGATACTTGTCAGCTTCTTTAGACCTCAGACTCTGTGAACTGTCTAACCTCCATCTGACGTCTCCCAAATGCTGTTAAGGTGTGAAGGATAAATGTTCTAATGAAGTTTTGCACTGATTGTGAAGGACTTGTTATTTCTTTCAACCCCCATTACAATATGGATTTGGACTTTCGAGTATGTCATACGAACATAAACCACAAATGTAATATATGTAGTGATAGTTTAAAAATACCTGTCCTAGTAACTTTTGATTCTTGGAGACAGTTGTTCATACGGTGTATGGGAAGGTGTTTAAAACCGTTTATGTAGATCTGTCTTCTGATTCGTTCTCACTGAGCTTTTGCTACAGGTGCTCTAGGAGAGACCAAATAGCTTCAATTCAGCTTCTGCTTACGGCCATCTAGAAAACCATGGTATGGCTTAGTCTTACTATTATCAGGCTCTCTATGTATTTGCAAAGGCAGTTAAGAAAATTATCTTTAGCAAATACAATTTCAAATTTCTAATAAAACCTAATTTCCACCTCTTTGCAGGCCATTTGTATTAGTCTACAGCAGACTGTAACCCACAGCACCAACCAGCCAAGGTGCCAAATAAGTTATGCAAAATATCTTCAAGGAATTGAGACAATTTTGATCATGATAATTTTATTAGTATTCTCCTAAGATTATGGCTCTGCAACTAGGTCAGCAACCTACCAAAAATCAGTGAAAGTCTGCAAAAGCATATAGACCTGATACTGTTTTCATTTGCAATGTGATAAATGAGGAGCAAGCCCAAAGAAAGCATTAAGGTTGCACTAAAGCAAAACTCACATTACCGAATGGAAAATCAAAGCAGCATTTCTACTGAATTGTGTACTTTTCTCTTCCGAATCCATACTGAGAATGCTTTAAGTTTCCAATATGTACATGTGAAATAGCTGCAATACCTAATTTGTAATCCTCTGATCTCATATTCGCATGATGAATCTACATTGTCACAACAGAATAAATGTTCACAAACACATATGAGAATTTTTTGCTGTCTACAGAACTCAGAAAAATGAAAAGTAGACAAACCAGCATTTTTGGCATATGAATATGCTTGCCAGGATTTAGGACAAAACATTTCCTTGCCAAACTCTCCTCCTTTCCCGAGTCACAAACAAACATCATAAAATAGTCTTACATAACTGCCAACCAGATTTTCTTTTTTAAATCTAATTCAGTCTTTGTGCTATGGACAAAACCATTCTGTTTGCCATGTGGCTTCTCATTCTCACTGAATTTGATTACACAATAAGCTCCTAATTTAAATCCATAGAAACATTCATATTCATTACAATTTTTTTTTCCATTTGAATTAGAAAGACAGAGCAAGAAAATCTCATATAGTGTGGCCTTCTGTAGATTATCAGTGCAGGCAGTGGCAGATTGGTGAAGAACTGGGTGCTCCTTACTTGTCCCTAAGAGACATGGATCTGGCCATCTATTGCAAACAAGTACTACCAGGATTTGAACAGTCAAAGGCACTTTTTGTTTGCTTTCCCTGTTTGTTCTGTAATGCACACAGTGGATGGAAGATGGAGGGGTTTCTGTCGGCGCTGAGAGATAACATGAGCTACAGTGGTCTAAGAGGTTGCTGCCTTCACTTCAACAAAACTGTACACACCTCTCAGCACATAAACTGAGCCTGCAGCTGCACCTTTCTAAACAAAAATTTTCTTCCCACACAGTTCCAATCAGCTGAATGGTGATGTAAAGAACTCTCCAGGAGACGTTAGTTTAAAGGGATGACTATACTCTCTGGCTTTCCTTTTTTCTTTTACAGAATTAATTATTTTAAATTCTGCCAACTGAAATACATTCTTTTTTCCCTAAATTTTAAGACAACTCTGTAACCATTTTACTTCAATTAATGGATTTCTAACAGCCAGTTAGATCTCACAGTCCATTATTAATTACTGAAAAAAAAGTAACTTATGCAGAACCTAGATTATCTGGAGCATCAGGTACTGATTTAAGAACTAAAACCACCATAGTACTTATTTTTTTCAAATTTTTCAGGGCAGAGTTATAGCTCCAAAACTTGTAGAGACACTCTCAAGAGGCAGTCTCCAAGAGACAACACTGCTCACCAGAATGGGAAATAATGTTCTGTATTTCATAGAATCACATAATGGTTTGGGTTGGAAGGAGCCTCAAAGATCTCCCAGTTCCAGCACCCTGCCATGGGCAGGGGCACCTTCCACTAGACCAGGTTGCTCAGAGCTCCATCCAACCTGTCCTCGAACACTTCCAGGGATGGAGCAACCTCAGCTTCTCAGGAAAAGCTGTTCCAGTGCCTCATAAGCTGAAAAGATGAGGTAAAAAAGTGTTCAAAGAGCACTTTGTAACAAGAGGTTGAGAAAAGACCTTAGCTGGCACTGTGGCTTTGGCCTACTCCACTTTCCAGAGCAGGCTTTGTTCTGGGCTTCACAGAAAACAAGAACAAGTGAAAAAATACCTCACTGAAATCCACTTCAGCACCTGCTGGTTATAAAGCCCTGGAAAGTCAAAGAGAGTAGACTATTTTAGTTTTAAAAAATCCAAAATTAACTTCTTCACGATAGCAATTACATCACTGTGATCAGTAATGAGGTGGTTTATGTTTGGATTTGCCTTACAAGGAATATTCAGCAATTAAGAAATTCTCATTTCTTTCTGTTTTTGAATGGGAAACAAGATGGCTTTTCACACATAACTCTGCTCTTTAAAATTATGATAATTTGCTGGACCTGCTGTCCCTGTCTCCCAGCAGTTGCTAAAAAGCAGGCTGTGATGCAGCACTGGTGCTTGGGAAGGGCAGGGAAGTGGCAGCTGCTCCATCTCGGTTCCTCCACAGTGCCCATGAGAAGTGTGACTGTAGCAGCTGCAATCCAGGTTTTCTCTCAGCTGTTTCAGATATCAATAGCAGCAGTGTCAAAGCCCACCTAAGCCTTCTGGCAGCAGCCGCTCACACAGAAAGGCTGTGTGTGTGCAGGCAGAGCCCTGTGTGCAGGGTGACCCTCGAGAGTGCTGCGCGTTACCTTCACAAGGTGCAGTGAGAATGTGGGAGGACCCTGGGGGCCTCTACACTGATCTCTTCCACTGGCTCTACTGTCATGTAAGTGAGCTGATGACACCACTACTTAAGGGAACAACTCAAATGTTGATTCTCATCATCAGTTAACATAATTTAAAATGTGTGGACTTTATCTGCATATCTAAAATATCATCTCTTTTAGTGGATCTATGAAGATGTGACAATCTAAATAATACATGGAGCAATTTCTGCTTCTGAAGAGTAACTGCAGCTTGGCCAGATAGTGTCCTGATCCTTTCATTACAGACAGCTTTTCCCTCCATGAAACTCCTGGATGATACTTATCCCTTTGTGAAGCATATTCTAATATACCTCTTGGTCAGTGGATGGATAACTATTTTTTTCCCTTCTTACTCATCCTGAAAGAAAAAAGAAAAACCCCACCAAACAACAAAAACAGGAACACATTCTCCTGATTATAGCAACTTTCCAACATGTGCATTATTGATGCTGACATCGGACACTATTCTTTCTATTGATCCATGATTAGTATCTCATGCAAAATATAGACTACCTAGGAATTTCAGTCTTACAGAAGACAGCAAAAATGAAGAGGCATTTTAAAAGGATTTAGAAGTTCTATATGGCAAAAAAACCAATCTTCTTGTCCTAATGAATGAAATGTAATTAAGAAAAAAACGCAGAAGCAATAGCAACAAAAAGATAGTGAAGGAACCATCTTCCTCAGAGAAAGCTTTATAAACAGAGTAGTTTCTGGAAAAGAAGATTTGGAAACATAAAAAAAGAATCTGTCTACTGTATTGAAGAGAACAGTGTTTTGCCTACATTTTTTGGTAAATAACATGGATTTCACCAATTAACTATCTGGCTCCAGAATCAATCTTGTTTTGTCATGGAAACAGCTTGTAAAACCCTGAACATATGGAGAGTGCAGGCTGATGTCTAAAAGTTTCAATAAAATACCCAGTACTGTTACATCTGAGAACTGCATATTTGCCTAATGACAGAATGCAAGAAATTGCTGCTCCCTCTTGTTTAAGAAGGATTGTGCAGACTGGATTGTGAGATGTTCTTATTTGCCCTATCAGGCAATTTGCCAGCATGCTTTGAGTCCTTAACACAGTAGCCATTGGATTTCAGTTTTATAGCAACATTTAAAAGACTTATGGTAAACTAGAAAGTGATTTCTCTGTGTTTTCCAGCATTGTAGGTAGTCTTTACAAACTGATCCCCTTGCTCTGTGTTCATAGCACCGGTTAAAAGTGAATGATTCACCTCACACCCCAACATATCAAACCACGGGCCACAGCCAAGACTTAGAGTCCTGACCCAGACTCCTTGAAGAACTGGGGTTGGGGCATTTGCTTAGACTCAGCATGAAGCCTTTGTTTCCATTTATAATCTGATAGTGGGTGAGTATCTGTGGGAGAGAAAGAGAAGGAGCTGGGGGGGGGGGGGGGATGTGGAAAACGAACGTCTCTCTTGAACTCACACTTGCAAACAGAAGTCCACACAATTTGGATTCTCATTTCTGCAAATTGGGGGTTTTTCTGATTGCTACATTCTTACCTCTAAAACACCATGGATTCACAGTTGCATAAAACACTTCAAACTGAGCCAAAGTCTGAATTTAATTGCTGATTAATTCTGTACAAACACAAGCCCATCAGTCCTTATGAGGAAATAAGCTCTCTGTCCATATAAAGGCACAAGTCTATTTTCTGTCCTTAAAACTTACTGTCAGATCTTACTAACATTGAAATTCACTATGGGAATAATACTTATTTTAAAAGAAGAAATGTACCATGTAAACCTCCATAAATTGTTACGTAATCCTTAGTATGTAAGGTTGTTCAATAATATTTTGCTTTCTAGGAAAAAAATGCATGTTTTCTTATGGAAACTATCTCCAAGACAAACATAGTTATGTTATATATGAACAGCAAATTTTGTATGTGATAGTCATATTTTTATTTGTTTAACAGTTCTGGTATATCCATCTTCTGTCTAAAACTGCTCTTGGCAACATACAGACATCAGTGCTCCCGGCAAATGTGACTTAGTAATAGTAAGCTGCTTTTACTGAAGCGACTGAGCTGATGAATGTATATAGAATGAGATAAAACCTAATAAAGATCCTATATATTCAGATTAAAGAGTGCAGAAATTTCAGATATTGCTGAAATTTGTACTAATTCAGCACTTCATGTCACCAAATTCCACTCTCCTTGTATTCCCTGAGGCTGGAATTGCATTAAAAAAAACAATTAATTTTCAAGAAAATACAAATCACAAAATAAAAAGAGAATGGAAACTTTGATACACACAGAAAATGCCAAAAGCAGCAAAATTTGTGCTAACGTTTTAAAAACAAAAACCATAAAAATTAATTTTTAATAAACCTAGAAGAAAATGGTTTTTGGCAGAATACAAAGATGGGAAGCATTCCCATTCCTGGCAGCATCCTACTTCTCTGTGCACCGATGAGAGAAGCACAATCGTTGCAGGTGTCTGTCAGAAGAGCTGATCACTAGATGTGCCCCCAGTGACCAGAGGTGCTGGCTGATGCCCCTCCAGCTCACTCGTTAAAGTGCCCGTGGGCACAGTCCCTGTGTGACCAGGGACAGCTCTCTGCAAGCACAGCCACTGCTCGCACTCCTGCACGCTGGGGGGCTTTGGGGAGCCACAGAGAAAGATGTCCCGTTGTGATGAAATAGTGAAAAGGCTGCACAGCATCAGCGTGTCAGCCAATAGAAGGTGGAACTCGCTGGCTAACAAATGCCGTTTGGGCACGTGGGACAGTTGTGAAATCAGAACTGTGCCCTCCAAATGCTTTTCAAATGCACCGCTTCTGAGAGAGAAAGACTAAGTTTAACTGTTTTAACAATCGTTGTCTTCACTTTCAGGGATGCACTGTTCAGGGATCCACTGTTCCGAGAGACAGGCGCCAGTTAACAGCAAAGATTTAAAAAGCCCTGTTCCGGTTTATTCACTTCCATGTTCCACGGCATTTGCTGTTATTAGGGCCCCTGCCCGGCCCCGGCCCGGCTCCGCGCTGCGCACAGGTTCGGCTATGTCGCTCCGCAGGCACAAGGTGGCACCTCACTAAGTTTTTTTTTGGCTGGTCCGTGAGTTTTATTGCTTTTATCGAACAACTTCTTCATTTCGTTCTCATTTCAAACCGTTTTAAATAAAAACTGGTGCTGCTGGCGAATATTTTACCCAAGTTAATGATTATTCCATATTCAGAAATCCAAACTCTTCAAAAACTGTGATTGAAACGCCCCTTTTATTCAGAGAGTGTAAATTAGTCAAAATTTGTCTATCCAATTTGTAATTTGGGATCAGAGTTTTAGCCCCCCAAATTCACATTTTTGCTTGTTTTGTAAGTCTGCTGCAATTTATGGACTTAGAGAACTGGGAAGCACTTATCTCCCAGTGTGCAGGGGCAGCACGGAAGGAAAACATCAAATCTGAGCTCTCTGTTCCCATTCTTTGGCTCAGTTCATACGATGAGTTAGAAATGAGGCACCGGAGAATGAAAAGCAGAGAAACGAACGCACTGAGACAAAAAGGCAGTGTCACTCGCAAAGCAGACATTGTCATTTTGGCCTGCTGCAGTAACAGAGATGCTGTGATGCACAGCATTTATGGTTTAAAAGCTCTGTGTATTTTATCCTCAGGGTGATAACTCTCAGCTTTCTGATGCTTTTGACTTTGAACTTGGAGTAAAAGTTCACCCTTGCAGAGGATGACCCAGTTTGAAAAGCGTTCTATTCTACAGCTAGACAGAAAGCTTTGCACAAATTTGGTACCAATATTAAAGAAAGCTGAAATCAAACAAGAAATAATAGTCAAGGGAAAGCTGAGTCCATCTTACAAGAGGAGGCTCTAACACCTTCTTTGCTTATCCTGGTATGTTAAATTCTGCCGGCCAGGCTNTAGTACAAAGAGTATGCTTCTTTTCTTTAAACACATCCCGGTCAGGGGTAAAAAGCTGAAAAAAAAAAAAATGTCCCCAACTTAAAGTAGGGGACAGTTGGGAAACCAGAAGAAGGTTTCTATGTGGCAAGCCAGAGAAGTTCCTCCCAGGAGAGTGCAAGATGCAGGAATCTATTCGTTGTTAAGCAGACCTTGAGAGTTATAGCTAGGAAAGGGATAACAGGACAGAAATGTCTGCCCTCATCCAGGGGCAGCACCTATTCCATACTTTCACCCGATGACTGCTTAGTCACCACTATGAAGAAGGGCTGGCTTGCAGATTTACTGCTAAGCCCTGGGGCTGGCAGACAACAGAAACATAAAATATGGGGAGAAATTCTGAGGGCTGTAGAATATTCAAAAGACATGCAGAATGAAGAGATCCTATGTTGCTTTAATGGTTTATTCCAAAATATTGTGCACTTCAAAGTACTGACTACACCAACTCTTCTAAGATCGTAGTTCCACCCTAGCAGCTGTAAACTCCTTTCTAAAATGTTCATTGTCCTGCTTGCCTCAGTTCAGCTGATTATTGTAGTTTCTAGTAATTAAGATTGGCTTTCATGATTCTCAGCCTTATTCATTTAATGTTTACAGTTTTCCATGCTACAAAAATAATACTTGACATTATTTTAATTAAATTATTCATAAATGGCATTGGTTCCACTTCAGATGTACGTATAATGAGAACAGGACCAAGGACCATCATTCATCATAAATTTTTATGTATTTTTTATGCTGATTGAAGATACATGGAACTGTTCACATTAGATGCAAACCTTTTTAAATTATCTTCCTGCTTTTTTGAAAAAAAGATCCAACAACTTTTTCTTCAAGCTAAAACAAGGAAATAATTTTTTACTCATCTTTACACATCATTTCAGGCAATTTTTTTCCAGCCCTGACATGGTTCTGAGAGTCTCCTTGCCCAGATGCCTTGGTGTGCTGCAAAACACACTGAGAATAATGAGGCTTTTTTCTGCAGAGCTGCCACACATAAGCTGTCAGCACTGTAGCACAAAACATGATTAAGTCTGATATTCTGTCTTGTAACACTGCTATCCAGAGCACATCTTAATATATGTAAACTTTATTTTTTAAATATTATTCCTTGCAGCCAGAAGATTGACTGTTTTAATAGCACAGTTGTAAAGCAATGGGCCAAATTCAGTCATTCCACTGAGGCCAGTAAGGCTTATCCAATTTACAGTGATGTAACTGAGCCATTTCTGACTCACACCAGGGAAATCAAGGCAAATTTGATGCATGTCCAAATGGTAAAATGTATTGGGACATTTTCTGTCCTGCAAGTTCATCATCTCACTGGTGGAGCACAGGTCACTGCAAGCCCATGCTGGGGAGGACGAAGCTCCACCTCACAACATGGTCTCCTTTGGGGGATAGGAAAAGGGACCATGGCAAGTCTGCAGCTACAAGTCAGTTTGTGACCTGCCTTGTTGACTTGTTGTAGAATTGGGACAAAGCATCACAAAACCATCCCCCCTGCAAAGTCACATGGTACAGTGATTTACTGTTCTGTTAGAAGTAGGGGATGGACTGCCTTAGAAGTACACTGAAGTACGATCCAGATTTGAAAGAACATGAAAAGTTTCACCTTGAAAAGCTGGATTTAAAATTGCTCCCTTTCCTTTTTGAGCACACACCAAAACGCCTCTGTTATAAATAAAAGCAGTAATCTTTCTTTGCTCCTTCTTCCTTCTCAAAGTCTCGACTCTGATCTCTAGTTTAGGTCCAAATAGTTGCAATGAAACTTCCAGGCACAACCCAAAGGAGTAGTCCAACTGGATAATGGAGAACAGATTGCTGAGTGTTAAACAGAGCTTTGTTGTGGATTTAGTCAAAAGCTTTGCTGTCAGGGGTCTTAGAGCAAAAAACAGTGTCCAAATAAAATGAAGACAGGCTTTAGCACAATGTGGCACAGCGGTGCCATCTAAAATTAATACATGGTAGTTGAGTTCTTTCACTAGAATTGATCATTTTCACTGACAGTGGTTAGTGGGAAGGAGGAGAGAAACCAAAAAAAGTCCATCCCTAAGGAGTAAAGGTACATATGCATTTACACGCATCACCTAAGAAACTATAATATAAAGCAAAACCAACCCACAAATATCTAGGCAACACCAAAATGCGTGGCAGACTCTTCATCTTTTTGCCACCAGATTATTTCCACAGCCAATGAATGAAATTTACCTTCTACAACAATTCACTGCATAGTTTAGCTGCAAAATCTCATGCATGTGTCCACAAAGATTCCCCAAGCAGGGAAGTTATCCTGCTACCTGCACTCTTCATGTGTTTCTGTGTCCATTTAATCATTAACCATTGCAAATCCACTTTCCTATTTATTGATAATCACAGTGATCAAGGATGCTAGAAGAACCTGTGGCAATCTGCATACAATTTAGCATGAAGGAAACAATAAGGAACACCTAAGAGTGCTAGTGGGAAAAGGGCCTGGGCCCAACAATAGGGAACATTGGTTATAACGTGAAATTTGCAGAAAATTAGGGAGAACAATCAGAAGAAGAGCTGTAAAATCTGTTTTCACAGCCATGTATTTCAGATGCTTTCTTTTCTGATACAATTTGAATGTACATATCATGGCTATTTGCAAATCATATTTTTTCCAGTTGGAATTCTCTTTGGAAAGAGTTGCCAATATCCAACCTTCTTTCCACAAACCAGTCATTATCATATCATCTTCAAATAATTGTACCTTCATTTTTTGTGACTGCTAAAATGTTTCCTCAGTGATTAATTAGGCCCATCAGGATATGTTGGGTAGTATTTTATTGTGTAATGGATGCACTGTTGAGAAATCATGACTCACAACCGAAACTGATTTTTTCCA
The DNA here is from genome assembly GCA_013399195.1 of Dicrurus megarhynchus. Taxonomy (NCBI): domain Eukaryota; kingdom Metazoa; phylum Chordata; class Aves; order Passeriformes; family Dicruridae; genus Dicrurus; species Dicrurus megarhynchus. The sequence continues at coordinate 16,236 of VXAD01008730.1, forward strand.
CATTCTGTTACGAATTTCTAAGGGTATTGCTCTCATATATTCTACCAGCACCCTTTGCCTTTTCTTAAATGTGGAAGTCAGAGCATGGAGTGGGTTGTCAAAAAGTCCCCATGCCTTTTTCCTCTTGTAAAGCTGTAGGAACTCTGCCTGGTAGCAGAGGCACTAGCTGCTTTGTTCTCAGAACTCCTACAGCCTACAGTTCAAGATCAGACTGGGGTTTCTCATGGAAAAGTTACTTTTGTTCTTTCTGCTTTCTTTGTTGTCTATCTTAGACAAAAGTACATAGCTGTTATTTGTGTTTGCCTAAACAGAAGAGTGCCTGAACTGAAGGAAAGGGGCAGTCACTAACAAGCAGAAAAGGATTCGAAGAGACAGGCAGGGTCACGTGGCCAACAGGCCTCATCATATTCAGTTTCACAACTCGTTTCTTTTATCTGTTGCTTTTCTTGAGATTTTTCTTCAAATCACACACAAATGAACTTCCATCAGTTCACCTCTCCTAAAAGGGGTTGTGTGAAATGGTTGCTAAGACCTGCTGTTGTTTAGATCTCTTCTCCCTTGTTCCGTTTTGATAGCAGAACAACAGCCTTCAATCGGATCTGTGATGTGAGCGTTTTTTTGCAGCCCTTGCTCTACTACAGCCTGCTGGTTAAATTATTTCTTCAGACAGGCTTATGGCAATTTGATGACATATGAGTGCAAGGAAAGGTCAAAATTTGGCTCCCAAAGTCTACAGTAATAATAATAATGATAATAATAATAATTAATTCTTACCTAGTTGTTGTAGCTATATAAGCACTTTACAAGGGAATTTCAGTATTACTATTCCTATGTGACAGACAGCAAATCAGAAGGAGCATGAGCGTGCCCGAGCCAGGAAGAGAATGCAGAGCTGCTGAGTGCCCTCTCCATGCTGCATTTTAGTATTAGTTAAGGTACCAGCTAAAGTAAAACTCTGCCCAGCAAATCACTGGTGTAGAAGTATCTAGGCCACAATTCAGCATGAGACAGCACACTGCCACTGACTTTGTTAGAGTTACATTTGCCTATACCGCAGGCAGTTGTGAGCACTCAGTCCCTGGAAAACATGGTTCTTACTTCAGCAGCATTTGGGTGCAACCCAGCCAAGAGCACAAGGCAGAAAGAAGAGGGGACTGTGAGAGCCAGGCAATCCTGTCTTTTTGAGAGAGGAAAACAGTCTGCAATCCTACAGAGAGCCACAGCCAGCTGGCTCCAGCAGGCTCCACTCAGACCTTGCTCAGACACTGCTGGGGTGAGAGGGAGCACAAGATGGTCCTGGGATGGCACTGCCACCATGAACAGTTGCCTTCTACCCCATTTCCTTTAAGCTTCTAGACAATTCAGAGCTGTGAAAGGACTTGTGCATTAGAGACAAAACTCTTCCAGAGATCAGTGAAATACATTCAGCTCATTCTATAGTTAGGGGGAATTTTAATTTAATTAACTGGTGCAGGAGTCATGTCTGAAAGTGGTGCAGTTCCACTACCCCCAAAGCCTTCCCCTCTCTGTTCCAGAGACGTGATAGTGCTAATCATGCCATTTGCTTGGGGATACTGATTTTCATTATATAACCACCTATCTCCTGTGCACAGGTCTGAAACCACCCACTCATTTCACATAAGCCACACAACAGCAACCAGGAGATGTAAATCCAGAGAATAAAATAGGGTAAGAGACTGCCATTTAGATCATAGTGCTCTTAGAGCACAGAGGCTGACAACTGGATTAAGAACTATTGTTCTAATGAAATAACAACAGATTCACAGCTGCACCATGAGATTTTAGCCCAGAACAGTAGGATTGGTTAAAACATCCTGAATCAGGTCCAAATTATGATGTGACTGGCTTATACTTCTCCAAAACCCCAAGTGTAACTCTTTTGTTCTTCCAGCACAGTTTTTGTGCTGGAACTAAGACCACACGAGGGCAGTGTAGGGGGGAGTAAAATCCAGGGATGTAAATTAAACTCTAAACCTGATTTTCCTGCCTCTTCATGAAATCAGAGAGGTAGAGCTGTGTCTACAGAGTGGAATGGCCTGCACTCACCCCACAGACTACAGAGGAAAGTTTAACACTTCTGCTCAGCCTCTTGTTATCACTGTATTTTCTCTGTCCTTTATTTCTTTCACCACTGCTGTGAATATTCTCTTTGCTAGAGTTGTGGGTCTGAAGTGTCTCAGAGGTTGAGAATTTAGTACAGCCTGCTCTGCAAACATACAAAGATTGGGCTCCTAACAGAAGGGAAATTGTAGGAGACATGGAAAGTCAGGCCTGCAGTTCAGTGAGGTGAGCATTTTGTACTGAAGCAGAGTCTCCAAAACTGTGGTTAAACACCCCTGGATTCCCTCATCTAACCCAAAAGGCAAATTCCCCTGGGGAAGCAAACAAGACCAATGTCCTTGACTTTTGACAAGAATAATTTTAGTATTATTTCACTAGGCTAGGAAATGTATTCTTCAGAAACTCTTGGCTAAGCCTCTTCTCCCCTCAAACCCTCTGCAGGGTTCAGTTCTCTGATTCACTGACACAGCTGCTCAAGTGATTTTTTTCAAGATGAAAGCAACCAGAATTCTTAAAATCCTCTAACTCTAGTTTTACTGTGAACATGCTCTTAACACATGCAATATATACTTATGTAAACTTGAGATGATTAAATTTGTCTGCATTGTGCTTGACTGATCCTTTAGCTCCTCTATAGTCTTAAATAGGTAAGTCTCCTCGGACATAGTTGTATTATTCTGCAATGTCTTTACCTTCAGTTTTGGTTTCATAAACAATTGTTTCTTTGAAAATTGGTACTGATATTACTTTAAAATTGATATTGCAATCCTGTGTAGTTAGATACAGTGATACACAAGAGCTCGCTCTCATATCCTTAAGGAAACATGCCACTTTTTAATAAACCCACTCAGTATCTTGTTCAAAGATGGATTTTTATTTTTTATTTTACATGCTTTTTCTACTGCTGTGCAATTACTACTAAAGCGTAGTAACATCTAACTTTCTGTTTCCATATGCACGACATTACATCCCTTGTATCATCCACACCAGCCACCGCTGTGACACTGTATCCTTAAAGAAAGCAAGCAAACCAATGAGGTAAAACCCTTCTTATCTGAAACCCAGGATTTTTTCCTTCCACAAAATTCTGCTTTTCAGGGTATTTCTTAATGAAATCCTGCTAAATAAATGTACCATATTCTCAATCACAACTAACGGTAAGATAACAAGCCCAGTAACTGCTTCTGGGTGTCACACAAACCTTTTCCTTGAACAGTGGTTTTGTATTTTACTGTGTATCTCCTCAATTAAACTCAATATTAGGGCTTCATTTTGACTCCTATTTCCTTCAGAATTCATCTTAACTTACATGGACCTGTTTTCTAGTACAAGATCCAGCACATACAAGACTATTTTGCATATTTTTATTTACAAACCAGCTTATGTATCCTTGGTCATAGCAGGAAATCTGATCTCCCTCATACAAAATTCCTTATTCTTTCATTTGGCTATAAAGCCAGCTTCAGAGTAACTGCTCATTACAGGCAAAATACAGGTCTCTCTTAGGGAATTACTTTGATTTAAAAATGCCCATGATCTGGGCCTAAATCTTCTCTGTCTTTCTCTTCTGTCTCTGACAGTTTGCTATAATTTGAGGGAAGCTGTTCTGCTGAGTTTGGGTAAATAAATGTTATGGTTGTCTCCCTGAGAGAATAGCATTTAGGTCATAATAGAGGCTTGTTATTTACAGTTTAAAAAAGCCAATTCTGAGTCCTGTCCTGGATGCCTAACTACATGTCTGACTTAAATAGCACATTTTGTATATTTTGGCACAAGAATGTGGTACACAATAATCTTATTTAGCGATATATTGAAGAACATGCCAATTTAGAAAAAACAGCCATTCAAATATGTGACAGAGCTGTGCCTTCTGTGGAAGAGGATATAAAATTGAGAATTCTTGGCTTGCGATATAGCCTATCCACTGTTTATAAGGAGGGAATCTTCATTAACATCTATTTTCATTTTTCATTTTATAAAATAGTTTATGCCAAACTGGGACATATCATCAAGTAAGGCCAAGTTGGGTAAGCACATGTTTTTTGTATACAATGAGAAGTACATTGTGGTCTGAATTCTGTTCAGACTGAAGTCTTTTACTAAGCTGCTTTTGTACAGAGAGGTTAGAATGAAGGCTTAGAATTAACATAAGATCTCTTGTTGCTTACGAATGAGAGTATTAGTGAAAAGACTAATTGGTTTGTATGAGAAGTTTAGAAATCTACTGGTTTTCTTATCCAGTGCTGGTCCTTCAAGTTATAAAGAACTGACTCATCCTGTGACTCAAATATTGCAGTGTTGGTTTCCATCATCCACCACATCAGAACAATGATATGCAGACATGTAAATTTTACTTGGGTTTTACTAGGTTTTCCCATATAATCTAATATCGGTGGACAGGACTATAATCGCAAGGCAGAAGAAATCTGTGGCTTGTTTCTGTTCAGATTTTAAAAAATGTTGAGTTTCCTAAGTGCTTTAGATGTCTATATTCTACTGAAATCTAAGTGAGAATCTGTAATTCTGCTGAAACTGTTAATAATGTACTCGCTGTGTTTCCTTTTTTCTTTTATTAATATATTTCTGTGTTTTCTCCTAAAGTTTTGTAAATGATATAGAAAGTTACAAAATCCAAAAGGAGAGAGTTAAAAGATGTTCAGGCACAATTGTAAAGCTGTTTTGTAATTTTAAATACTTAACATCTTGTTATAACAGCAATGAATAGACACTTGGCAAGGTTGACTATAACAGATGCTGAAAGAAGAAAACTAGTAACCATTTAACTGTGCAAAAGGGCTCAAACATGATTTGGAGCCTATGGGAAATGTGATATGAGTGGTTATTGTTGTGTCTGCCAATTAAATAAAGCTCATCAAATTATTCATAGCAAATAAAATCTGTTGCAAAACAAACCCATTTGACTCATAGCAGACTGTTCAAAGATGCTTCAGTTTCTCTAAATGCAATTTTTCTTCATTTGGGAGAGATTAGGAGACCATCCACAACAGTCAGCAGTTGCTTTGATTGGTGATGTGCATGATAGAAATTGGTTTTTGTTGTTTTCCTTGATGAGAAACCTTGACATTTTGCAGGGAACAGATACTTTCCTATTTGTAACGAACACTGTACTTTCAGTATAGTTCATAAGAGAGAAAATAGAAAGAGCACTAATACATCCTAACAGCACTAAGAATAAATCCTAGTAAAGTATTGAAGCATGACCACAATAATTTCATTTAACTAATGAAATGAACACTTCTGTTATAAATGTTTCACTGTTAGGAAAGAATAAGTGTAGCAGTTTAGAGTTCTGGTACCAGTCACACAACAACTAAGAGATACTGAATAGTCATACTCAAGTATCAAGTTACCATGAACACCTGAATATAGCACACCAAATATAGCATACCAAATACAGCACCTTTATTCCAAGACTCTGACTTCTAAGACAATGAAAGTATCTTTTAGTAATAGCTTTCATGCTGTAAATAAATTTCCGATTTTTCCTGACTTTGAATCTGTTAACTAATAAAAGAACCTGCTTACACATAGGAGAATGGGAGCGCAGTTCTGCTTTGTACTTGTTGAACTCATCTACAGAAATAAAATTGCCCAGCCCTACAGTGTAGTCAATTCCAGGCTAAATGAAAGGATCAGACAGTGCTTCTACTTCACACCACAGAGATAAAGGATAATGCAAGCCAAGACCTTGGGGTTCAAATCTGTTCCTTGCTGCCACTGTAACCATTCTGTGGATTAGAGAGCTTCCTTGCCATGTGGCTCTCCCACAACTGCAACAGTCTCCCATAAACATTTTCGGTTAGCTGTTTGTGTTTAGACTATTCTGGGTTTTTTTAGGAACAGCTGTGCAGTTGACCATCTACCACTAAATTGGTAGTTAAAACCACTTCAGGCAACTAATTCAGGTGCTGTACAACAATGATAGCATTGGAAAGCAAGGATGATGCTGTAGCTAAACAGCACAGTGGAAACATAAAGACTGTAAAACCTCCTGCTCATACTTTACACACTGTTTCAGGGTTTCCCTCACCTTTCAGGCAGAGTGTGGACCTTTTTAAAAGAAGCTATAATGCAATTAGAACAAAATATAGAGCCTTAAGAAACCATGCATAGAATGGCTGGAATATTTTATTGGACTTCTCAACAATGTAGTTGCTTTTACTTCTGGAAAAAAAAAAATCAACATGCATCTTGCTAGCTAACCTCATTATCCAGAAACACATATCCAGAAAGCATTGAGCCTCTGTTTTTTAGTAAGTCTCCACCCACCCTTTGCTTCCCATTTTGTTTTGTAATTTTGCAATGCTTCTCAATGAAACTGCCTTTTTCATGATAATCAGTGGCCACAAGCTTTCCAACCCATAAGTAAACACCCTCTGTCCCCAAACAGTCTCTGTCTTTCATCCAGCTACATCACTGAATGCCAATAGTTCCCCCTGTTCAGTGAATACACTTCAACACCTGCATGTTCTGGGCCCAAAATTATTTCCATGATAGCATTTATACATACAGCACCTTTTGTCCCGCTATAGCCTTTTAAACAAGCTAAAGATATACATGCTTTGTCCAGAGGTCATTTAATCATGGAAATGCAGCCAGCCTCAGTTGGAAATGCAGCAACAGTTAATAGTGCATACCAATATAAGAGCAGTTTAGGTCAGCAAACTATGAATGCATTTGTTCCTAATGAAGCTGCTGTTGTAATTTAGGAAAGAAGCAGAATAATTATTCAGTTTGGAGTTTGGCCAGGACACCAAAATTAACAGCATTCAGACTTCAGTAAAAATGCTCAAGAGTTTAAAATGGCCACAAATAATGTGGACCTAGGTTTTAAATTTCATTTGAAAGATGGATGAGCAGGTAATTTTGCTGTCAATGGGTCTCTAATTGGTTTGCCTCAGAGCATTTTTTTTGATCAATACTTTCTACTTCTTTGTGTAACAAAGATTCTGCATTCGTCATGTCTCAGTATTTTTACATTTACAATGTAAAACATTTACAATGCTTTGCAATCCCCTAGTTATAAACCCCATGATTTGTTAGGGTCAAAGTGAAGAAACTGGAGTTATTTTAGTATAGTTTGTACACTGAAAAGCCTTGATTTTTTACAACTAGTAATTTTATCTTATGAGGAACATCAAGAAGTTTCCATTGAATGGTTTTAGACCAAATTAGGTTTCTTCTAGGATTTGATTTTTCTGCTTCTTCTACTTCCTTACCAAAACAAAAGATTGGAAAGAAAAGTGTCCTTTTTAATTTTAGCTTGATGACTCACTGGGAATTTGGATGCCCTAGAATTACAGGTGGTTGTCCCAGGTGAATAGTTGTTTCTATCCCTGTCCCATGTTACACAGAGAATCTTATGGTTGGTCAACCCCTTCATTATGGCCCAGGGCAAGGGTTTGGCTTATCCCTCTTGGTTCATCTGCTGAAGGCCAGGCTTCTCTGATCACAAATCAGAGCTGTCAGTGCTCCAGACATGAACATGGACAAAACTGACACATGGCTATTTGCATAAGGAAAAGCTGAGTGCAGAGAGACAGTTATATGGACAACATTTCCAGGGAGTATCTTTCACTCACAGCAAACCAGAATACACTGCATCCACAGGAGTACCATGCTCTTTGCTAGGGCAGCACATCAGTATTGATGCACCAGCAAAGCTGTGTGAGCGCAGCCTTAGCCAAGCCTATAATCTACTTTTGATCTTGGCAGTAACCTCCCACTGACATAATTGATAGCTCTGCTTTCAGTCATGAACTTCACACAACCTAACATTTACATTCTGACCCATGGTTATATTTAGAACACACACACACCTCTTCCTGCACAGAGAATAAAAAATCTGCACAGTACATCTTCCAGGAAGACAGTAACAATTCCACTCATCCATCCCCACAGACAAAAGTCCTTTTCAAAGTTTTCCATCGTGCTGTGCAATAGTTGTTAATGTTGTCAACCTCCTATATGTGTCTTACAAAGAATACCAGAGAAATAACTAGGATACAGTTTCATTATTCAGGTAAAAAATGTCCTGCCTTACAGCAATCCAGTTACTGAGGAAGTACTGCATGTTATGAGATATTACCAAGATATATATCTTTTTCATCAAACATAATAAAGCTGGAACAAACAATGTGAGACTTAACATATCTGTGACTTTTTACCTCAGGAGACCAGCACAAAGCAGAAGGTTTTATCAAGTTACTTTATTATAAAAGTGAGTGATATGCATGCTTAAAACATGCACCGAGGGAATAAGAGTCTGCAAAATATTAAAGTAACCCTAACCACATTAGCATAGCCTTGATCTGCAAGAACAGTACTGGCAATAAACTTCACCTCAGTAGTGATCTTTTTAAACTTCATCACAGTTTCTTGTAATATCCTTTGTTATGTCAAATTTTAACTTAAAATGCAGTGAGCAAATTTCCCTACGTGTTTGAGCCTAGTCCTGATTTATACAAAAGGCACATTCTCTTTTTTCAAATGTTGATCGAACAAAGTCCAAAAACTGTAGTCAAAGGATGCTTTTTGGTTTCAAGTTAGCAGTTGAAGTTAAAAGATGTTTATGTTGCTTTTACTTTAAAATATTATACCACAATAATCTAGACAGCACACCATAACAACTCCCTAGTAGGTCTGCAATAAAAATATTAATTGGGAATACTTTTAAAGGCCATCTGATTTGTCATCACCAAAGGAGGAGGATCAGTATTCCTTCAGGTGACCAGAGTGCCTGCCCAGGGAAAAGAACGTACTTCTGAAATGTTCCATTTTCCATAGATCGGAGTTTCTGTCAGTCAAAACAGCACAAGTCTTGAAAGAAATGGAAAAAAGAAACCTATTTCCCAGAAGGTACCAGACTAACCACTGCAGCACATGCACTTTTAATAGATTTATGGTTTATGTGTATTGTAGCAGTTCCTCTTCTGGCAGTCCACATTTTTAAGAAATTTTATTTACTTACTTCTGGGACTGAAAGTTTTTCTCCTCATAAACCAGCCTGTTGCAGAAGACAATCATAATGGCATTTTGCTGCTGCTTGGAAAGAAGGTGACCAGAGCTCTGCAGTCCTGAGGGGCAGTCAGATCAGCTATGCCGTGAGCTGCAGGAGGAATGAGCATTGGAGCACTGCTGCACCTATGGCATTTCAGCACAATTCTCCAGCTACATACTGGCTTCAGTCCTTGGGACACAGGGTCAACTCTTTAAAAGTCAGGTTTTCAGGGGGTTTCCCTCTCTGCACCCACTAGACTCAATGCACCTAATTTCCCTGGACAAAATCCCAAACCAACTTCCTTAATGGAACAGCACCACTCCTATTCAAAGGCCTCAGTGAAAATAAGCAGCCTTGCAGGGAAGCGCTTCCTTCCAGAAATTACGGTACACATGGATACTTTACACATTATGATACTGCCAACATTATACAATGCCAGCTATTGTCACATCTGTAGTAGCTGGGCCCTGTAGTTCATTACCAGTAGCTATGACTATGAAGCCAAGTGTTCAACGTAACATTGCTTACATGGCTTTGATTTAGCACTGGATGAAGAGAAATTATTGTCTAAATCCTTATTTCAAAGTTATTAACTAGTTATTATCTATTATTTGTTGTCATATTCTGTTGTATTCATTTTGGCAAGCATTTAATTTAACGTCAAGTAATTTTTTCTTCTAAGTAATGGGATCATCTTCTGCCAAAAGCAATTCCTTTTGCTTGCTTTTGCTTTTTTTGTTTTGTTTTATAAAATGAAATAATCACCATGTAATCCAGACTAATCATTTCCCTTACAATCTGTCAGCAAAATACAGGGATACACGGCTCAAAATATAATACAAGCAAAATATGGTATGTCCAAACCTGCCTTCCTTGGGCTGTCATAATTCCATACTAATGGCTTTCTAAGGACTACAACAGTAGTGATTTGCCAGTGAAGATATCCCTCACTATGAAATCTGAAAAATTATACACTTACCTTGTAATTCCAAGTAAGAACTTAATTTCATTATGTATTTTGTTCTTCTCAAAGGGAACAGGTATTACAGTGCATGAAACAAAGCCTTGAGAAAAGGAAAAAGAATATCAAGAACCTACAGCTAAAGTAAAAATAATCTGGAAAATACGCCAGTTCTTTGACTTAGCCAACCTGCCTAAGTCTAAGTAGAAAAAAATGGAGGGAAGGACTGGCATCCAGAGGGACCTTGACAGGCCTGAGAGCTGGGCCTGTGTGAACCTCATGAATTTCAACAAGGCCAAGTGCAAGGTCCTGCACCTGGGCTGGGGCAATCCCAAGCACAAATACAGGCTGGGAGGAGAGAGGAGTGAGAGCAGCTCTGGGGAGAAGGACTTGGGGGTGTCGGTGGATGAGACGCTGGACATGAGCTGGCAATGTGTGTTTGCAGCCCAGAAAGTCAATCATATTCTGCGCTGCACCAAAAGAAGTGGGACCAGCAGGTCAAGGGAGGGGATTCTCCCTCTCTACTCTGCTCTCGTGAGAGACCTGGAATGCTGCACCCAGCTGTGGGGTCCCCAGCATAACAAGGAGGTAGACCTGCTGGAGCAAGTCCAGAGGATGGTCCCAAATATGATCCAAGGGCTTGAGCACCTCTGCTATGAGGACAGGCTGGGAGACCTGGGGCTGTTCAGCCTGGAGAAGAAAAGGCTTCAGGGAGACTCTAGAGCACCTTCCAGCGCCTAAAGGGGCTCCTAAAGAGCTAGAGAGGGACTTCGCATGGACAAGGCCCTGGAGTGATAGGACAAAGGGGAATAGCTTCAAACTGAAAGAGGGGAGATTTAAATTAGACATTAGAGAGAAACTCTTTGCCATGAGTGTGGTTGGGCACTGGCACAGGGTGCCCAGAGAAGCTGTGGCTGCCCCACCCCTGGAAGTGCTCGAGGCCAGATTGGATGGTTTGGTGGAAGGTGTCCCTGCCCATGGCTTTAAGAATGAGGTGGGCTTTAAGAGGTGGGCTTTAAGAGGTGGGCTTTAAGGGCCCTTCCAACCCAGACTGTATTGTGATTCTATGGTCTATGTTTATGCATGACCTTAAACACCCTCTTATATGAGTGATTCTTGTAAAATCCACCTGCTAAACCTCTACTTCATTTGAAATTTATTATTTTCAAAGGAGATGAATTAGAAGACAATTAAAATCAGGAATATGCAGTTTCTTTGAACACCAGCCCTTAGGTTATGCTAGTTGAAATATTTCAGAACTGTTCTTAAAGTTGCATTATTTCTTCAAACATACACAATTTTTGCTACTGTAAAATTTTCAAAGATTAATTAATAGCAAAATTATCAACACCTCACTGACATCCCTAGGGACAGTTGTAAAAGCTTTTAAGCAGATTTTTTTTTTTTTGCTAAAAAGAATTACGGAAAACTTCTGCACCCATTTCGGAATTTGCATTATATACAACCTATAGAAATATAATCTCATCTTCATTTCTTGATTTCTTATTTCTGCAGCAAAGAAGAATGGAAAATGTGATATTAAATGTACTACTCAGCCGTAAAGTTTGAGTAAATGACTCATTTGAATTTTTGCATTATCTCTTGACAAATACCATATAGAATGGACAGGCAAAAACAGAGGTAGCATTTTTAAAAATTTGTTTGCTGCCATTTGCAGACTATAATTTCAGAGCAAATGGAAAAATCAGTTTTATCTCTTTTCCATTAATAAAAACTGATGTATTTAAAGTGCAATAACTTTTGTAGAATTTCACATGGTAATTTCACTAATCTGGAACAGACTGGAAGACACATTTTTTTGTTCCCAGAAACACAATAACTTCTATTAAAAAAATTAGGAGGGTTACAATGGTCCTGTAGTTAAATAAAGGAAAAAATCCTACATTTTTTGTTACAAATTGCTTTCTAAATATGTTTCTGACCTAAGATCCATGGTCCTGAGCAAAGGCGCATCTTTGTTGGATTTTCTGTATCAAAGGGAAATTACTATATTTAGAATAAATTGTGTATTTCTATAATGTGCCACTAACACAAAACCCCCCACAATATATTCTGCAATATATGATATTTCTTATTCCATTTTTTGTAAGACTTCCCAGAGTCCATGACAAGAAACATATATATGCAATTCAGTAATATTTTATAAATTTTGCACAAAGATGGTTTAGCCAGATAGAGTGCAAAATTTTACCTAAAAATATATATAGCATAAAGCATTTATCCAATGCTTTGCCAAAGTTTTGAATACATTTTGTTTAGTGCAACATTTTTCAATCTTTAGACTTCCTTCTCTTGTTTTCCTGAGGAGATGAAAGTCCATGAGTAACAAATTCAGACCTACCATGAAAGGGTTTGCTTTTCTCAGTCACCTTTAGGAAGTTGCCCTAAGCCAGTGGTGTAAGTATGAAAACATTGTTAGTGTATTGCAACACCACAAACATTTCTAGATACATCTCGATGTTGGAGTTATCTTCTACAATACACCTTATATCTAGAAAACACTACTCTTGACATTTCTAAGGAGAACAGAGACTGAATTCCTCAATTTCAGGGTGCAGAACATAATTGAGGTGCTTGCCTGAGGCTGATCCCAGAACCTGCATTTTGAAATGTGTGTTCCTGTGCTGCCAGATTAACTAGCTGTCAGGCATGAACTGCAGAGCAGATTGGACCATCTGTGAGGGAATATGACAAAAAAGATTTCTATCCAATAGTTTGAATTCTTTCTCTGCAGGAAATTTCAGTACAAGATGCCAAATGGAATTTGGAAATTAAAAAGAAATTAATAATAATTTTGAAGCTATAATTGGAACACAGAAAAGCAAGGAATACAGAGTAGGACACAGAGCTATCAAATCTCCATGGAAAGGCCAGCTGCCTGCCTCTGTGCTCTTCCTAAGGGTGGTGTGAGGGCACTGCAGGCCAGTGGTGGCTGCCCTGGATTTCATGCCACAGTGTAGAGTGAAGGAACACACACAGATAAAGAGGTACAGGTCCATGTGCCACAGCCAGTGTGGACTTAGCAAGGTTTGCATCCCATGGATGAGGCTCTTGCAATGGCACTGCTCTTCTCCATGGTAAATGAATTTTAGACTCCTTACCTATTCCCCAATCACCAGAAATCTATGAGTTAACTTGAAAATTCAAAAGACTGACACCTGTGCTCTGCCCTGCAGGTTGTTCAACAAATAACACACCGCATGTTAAGGTTTTGGAACATTCAACCTGGAATAAACATGCATGAAAGAAACTTGACAAGTCGGTTTACATAGTAAATTTTGAATGTGTTTGCAATGCATGTTATGGTCAGAGTCACTTTTATGCTTGCTTCCTTCTCTTCTTTTGTCTCCCAAGCAAGTCACTCAAATATGAGCGTTACCATCATTTTATTTGAGTGGACTGGTGGCAGCTCTCTGGGTTATTGACTTTGTTATTCCCACAGTGCTCATCTGGTCCCTCAGCACTGCTTGCCTCCAGCCCTTTGCTCAGCTTCCTCTTCAAAGTAAAGGCACTTCTCAAGCACTTTGGTGAACCACAGCTACTTAAAAGCCACAAGCACAAACTGGTCATTTGGCAAAGAATATTATTCTTACACAACTGACGTAATCAGCCTTTCTCAATTAGCACTTATGGATGCAGCATATGCTCAAGGGCTTGTCTGCAGTGCACTTGGCTGCAGTAAACGTGACTCCCAGATGGAGAACTAGCTTTGTCTTATCCATGTTGCCACCCATGAAATGTTTCCACACACAAATGAAGGAACACAGCTAGGAAAAAAAAGAAAGTGGAGCTAGAGAAAACACCCTGATGGGGTTTCTTTTTAATTATATGCCTGCTTTTTTGGCCTATTCCACAATGCTAAAAATAAATACCGCAGATGGAGCGTGGGTGTTAAAGGCCCACTGAATACTGAAATTTTACTAATCTGTTATAACAGGAAACAACTGTGCTAAATGCAGTGTTTAGTAGCTCCTCCCAGTTCAGTTGTGGAACATCAGTATTTACAGGACACCACCAAGAAATTGTTTGAACTCATGGTCACAGTCTCTTCAAACCCAATACTGACTGATTTGTTGCTGTGAATCACTTCAACAATTATGGATTTTGGAATACCAATGTACTTAATCAATTATCCTATGGTTTATCCAGACATCAAAGATTTGCAGTTCCAGAACTAACAGAGAAACAACTATTTCAATTCTTTCTAGTAGGCTACATTAATTTCTATTCATGTGAACAAAGTCAACAATTCTTTTACCACTCTGTAACATTTTTACGCAGTTTTTCAGACCAGATTTTCAGAAAGTTTGGAGAAGATTTTAAATGCATGTTTATCCTAACTGATGCTTAAAGTATTTAAGTCTTCTTCATCCCTCAACTAACCCAATTTTCTCTCTTACAATCTCCTCTAATCTCACAGTAATGTTAGTAATTAATAGCAACTGCCACAATACATCAGGTCCAAGGGTCTACCCACCTCAGTATCTAAGTTCTGCTAGGACTAGGAAGAGCTGTATCAGGCCTTGGAACAAACAAAACATTTAGGGGTGATAATTAACCACCTCAAACAGTCTGCTCCCCCCACATCTACTCTGTATATATTAATCCTATTCTTCTTCCTTTGGCCTTCTTGTCTGTTTGTTCTTCCCTTTTCGTGAAAACTCAGTTTTAATGACAGCAGCTCCACAGAGATCCAGGTTTTGCTCCTGTGAGCATGTTAAGTTCTAAGAGACATCATCAATCAGCCCTTGAATGTTTAACATCTTTCAAGTTTCTTTACTTTGGCATGGTTCTCTGCACTTTGTTTAAGTGCTTTCACGTGTATCCTCTTCAAATATGTTACCTACAAGAAACCCTAGTTGTCTTGTTCTTGCTGCCTTCTTTATCCATAAGAGCCATCAATCAATATCTGAAACAAGTCTGCTTTCTATTTGTTGTTACAAATTCTCCCTCCTAAGTACACTATCTCGAAAGCAAGGGAGAGAGCACTTTTGGTTTTCCTCTGTATTCATCCGTTTCAGATATGCTTCTGTTTGATGTGAGGGAGGTGAACAAGCAAGGCAGCTTCAAAAGGCATTGCTCTTGTGTTGGTTTTGCTCAAAACCATAAAGCTCAGTCCTCAGGGGGGAAGGAGGCTGGGCTGGATCTCAGTCTTCCAATGAGCTTTGTTGCACGTGTTTGGCTGTTTCTTACACAGACCAATGAAGGGAAATGCCCTCAGCAGGCACACTGACGTTTCCAAAAGCACATCTGCTCTTCGCAGTTTCAGCTATTGACACCCCAGTGCTGATTCATGGAAGGTTTCCTACATGCTACAGCTATGTGTAAAAGCTGCTTTAACAACAGTAAATTCAATGCAAACTTTTACAGGTCATCCCTGAAACAGGACACTGACAACAGCGAATATCCAAAATAAGACAGAATGCAGGTGGGTAAAAGGTCTGCAGCTGCACTACCCTTTCCGGTAGTGCATAATCATGCAGAAATTTAGTCCTGTCTGCTGAAGAACAGAACTAATTGTAACGGCAGGCAGGGAGTAGGCCAGCTCCTCACCTGTTTTAAGGCAGGGGTAATATACAAACACCCAATATTCTACACATAATGGAAGGGCATGGGCAGTCCAGATGTATTGGGATTTGTTCTCCCCTTTTATTTGGTTCATCAATTCCATGCATTTCTGATTTGTGAAGCTTTCAGAGACATACCCCATGTGAACACAGTGTACATGTGAGAAAGACAGATCCAGAAGCCAAGAAACAGCATTCTTCTAAGGCAATTAAACAAGTAATGCATTGTTAGAAAAAGCACTCCACAAACAAGTATCGAAGTAAACAAACTACAAATGCTCTTTTAAAAAGTTTGAAGTAGAAGCAGATGACCTGCTTAGCTTACAACTATATTTATGCTTGGCAGTTGTATTTGGGTTCTCTTCTTTGTTTACAGCTGTTTATAGTAAGAATTACTCAGTGCAGCACATTTCAAAAATTATTAAAAGGCACAAATATACAAAATCTGCTAAACTTGTGGGAAAACTTGAAATTGCAAGAATGCCATTCCTAGTCCCTAATGTGCTTCCAAGGAATGTCAGATAATATTCTTGGCGATGAGTCATGCAAGTAGACTACCTTATCAGGGGCTACAGAGTATGAAATGCATCTTGCAGGAGAAATTCATATTTCACAACACTATGCTCATGCGAATTAGTGGTTTTCTTTCATGTCAGAAAACAAAGTTTGCTGATCAATTATTTAGTTTTGAATTTAATACTGAAAAGTCTGATGACTTAATAGCTATTGCTGTAATGGAAGTTTCAGACTTGTGCAGCTGCTGTATATTTGACATAGACAATGAATCTACACACAAAAGTCCATCTAAAAATGTCTCTTCAGAGTTACTTGATGTTAAAAAATCCTAAACAAGACAAAACAGGCAGAATAAATTCTGGATTTAAAAACTGCATTAAAAATTCAACCACATAAAAATTCTCTTGCTCTATAACCTCAGATGTATTAGCATAACCATCACATGAATCTTTTTTCAGATGCCAGTGGGTTATTATAGGAACACAGGGCGGATCCTCAGCTGGTGAAAAACATTAGAGCTGCACAGAAGCCAATTCATGCTAACTGAAGTTCTGGCCCATAAAATCTCTTCTAAACCTGAAAGAACATCTTGTACTACAATATTACTGGTCTTCAGGTGATTGAAAAGCATCTTGATGAACAGTGTGGTTTCAGGAAAAAAAGCAGGACTGTATGCCTGAAAAATTTCTGTGTTCCTTTCTTTAACTTGATTACAAAGATAGATTCAAAAAAAACTTGCATGGTACAATGCATCATTAGTCACATGCTGCTTCCCAATAGTGAAACCATCAATTTTATTTTAGATGTGAGTATGTGCAAGAGGTCTAACTGTAACTGGAACATTAGCCAAGAAGCAGATGGGGATTGTGATTGAGAGTCTACCTCCTGGGTATATGTTGTACAAGCAGCAGCTCAGCAGAAGAGAGAAGGTTATCAAGCCCCCTTACTGTATATGCAAACTAGATATAAACACATCGACATAAGCTACAAATTTGGGGTGGCCAAATTTGGGGTGTTTAAGAGAAGATTCTATTTCATGCAAAGTTGGCAAAGTGGTAGCCTCCATGCAATACAAAACACATATTCTGTCTGTTTCACAGAGAGCAGTTTGGAATATCTATTTCTAAATTTAGAATCCAGATCACTACAGTAGGTATGAGTGATTTCAATGCGGAAAATGAAGTAATTGCAAATGCTGGGTGTTATGGAAAAGAGAGATCATATCTACAGAAAAACTCTTTTTTAAAAATGGATCCTTTAAATTTTAATATTGACATATTTAACCATAACCATATTTAAACCTTAAATTTAAACAACTTAATTTCAGACATTTTTAAAGAATCAAGATTTTTGCAAATGCCAAATTATCCACTTTCCTTACCCAGAGCATGAGTAACAAACATATCCAAGTCTAAAAAGTAAATCCACTCACTCTTGAAAGCAACATCAGGACAGAGTGTAGCTTGCATATTCCAAGCGTCATTTTCCTACATCAGCCTCCCAGCCTTCTTTACTGTCCCTGAGATGTCTGTTCCCTGATTTTCTAATATCTGTGTTGTACATTTTGTCACTGCCAGTGGTGCGGGACTGCAGCAGAGCAGCCTTACAGTTCATATGGCTCTGGCAGAACACTGGGAGTGTCTCAGGGGTATTGAGCTTCACTCAAGCACCATTATTATGATCAACCAGTGGAATAATATGAAGACCCAGAGCATCCTCGTTTTTCCAGAGGATTCTCTTTTTTCCGCAATGATTTTCACCCAGAATATTGCAGCTCCCACTCACTACACCTCATGCAGATTCCAAAAAAGACATTTTAGTAAGTGATGCAACATGCTGCCAGTAACTCTGAGTAGCTATTGCAGTCGCTTCTGGTAAATACCTGGCTCCACTTTTTCTATTCTCATAATGTGCCAAAGATACTTTCTTGTTATTCTTTTTGCATCAGGGTAACTAATTCCTAAAATAATTTAGGTTATATATTCATAGAATATTAGATATGCAATAACAATAAAAACAGCAATTAACCCATCTAAGAGAGAGCAGATCAAGCAAAGTAGTTATCAAGTGACCAGATAAACATGCTGAAAATGGCAAAGATTGTAATTTCAATATTTGGATTCACAGGAAAATTATTTACCAGGAGTTTCCTACCTCTAATGATCATTACATTTGCAGAAGACCCATTCTTTTCTTTATGAGCAGATAATAAAGGTAATTGGAATTACTCATGTAAATCAAATCGAGAAGAAAAGAAAACCCAAACCCACACTCTGAAAACGCATTGTGTGACAATACTGTAGAGGCCATTGGGATCAGCTCCTTCCTCTGGAACACAACCACATCTGCTCTCTGCAGACTAATGTGCCATAGCAGGCAATTTTGTGCTACATAAACTCATCCTCAACATGCACTGTGAAATCTCTCATTCAAATGCTGTACAATTATTCCCACAACACTGCTTACTGCTCTCACCATTATTGCTGATATTCTATGAACACTGGAAAGATAAATAAATATCAGCAATAACTGACACAGAGTTGCTAAATGAAGTGAAACCTGACAAAGGAAGGCAGGTTCCTCCACCATTTTTTCCCAGTTTTCCTCTTACCACTTTAAGCAATCCTTCATAAGATGCTCGTAATGTCATCCTGGTTCCTACATGGGTTCTATAGTGAGAAGTAAATCCAAACACTGATTACTATAGACTTTATTTTCAGGCAATCTCTTTACAAAGATCCAACAGCCAGTTCTGTCCATGACAGATCAACCACCTTGTTCCAGAACACTTCCTGTCTGCAGAAAGTGGAGCTCGCAATCTTTCTCCTCTAAATGCTCTCTACTTTCTTGATTACTGTGGCTAGTGTCACCATTCAACCTGTCAGTCAGATCTGTCATCTTCACATAATCTTCAGCCAACATTATTCTAAGTTCACTGCAAGGCTGTGCTAAATCACACCAGTAATTTCCACCAGTGCTAACTTCACTAAAATACAGCATTTCCTGTTCAGCATCAAAGCCTAAATTCTTGTCCAAGTTCTATCTTCTGTCTCCTTTTCTTGCTCACTGAAAATACTGCTGTGAACAGTATTTGTCATTTATCAAGAGTAATTCTGATCCAATCACCTCATTTTCTGTATTACCTTTTTCAATATACTTACACACACACACACTAATCAATCAGTCTTGACAGTGCTTCAGATGTTAGTGTGCCAAGATCACTGCCAGCTGTGGTGACTGGTATGACCTTAGAGATTGCTTGAGGGTTTTCCAGCTGTCTGCTGTATCCTAGACTCACAGCTACTTGGAATGAGCAAGCAAAGAAAGTGATGTGCACTTTTCTCCTGCCTTCATGCAGCATCCAGCAGTATGGACCCTACCTACTCCACAAAGCATGCCTAAACAATGGATCAAGCAAGACAGCAGAACTTCCCTGCTGAAAATACTTTTTTTCTTGTCTAACATACCAGTCCTGCTATAGCATATTGGTCATGCGAGACTTAGTCTTTAAAAAAGAGAAAACTCTTTTATCTGGGACAGTTTAAAATAGTTCTTGATTATAAAAACAACAGAAAAATGAAAAATTCCTCAGGCTGGGATGGTATGGCTACCATTTCACATATTCTAGGTTAAGTAACTAGGAGGCTTCATAAAGAATCTGGGGTTCACTGAATACTCAAAATAACATTTTCAAGTTTAAAAGCTCTGTTTCATTCATTTAATTTGCCACAGACCTACAGTTCTTAAAAAATTGTCTCCATTTGCTATTACTAATAGCAAATTGAAGATAAACTAGGTTTAGCAAAGAATTTACACGATCACCCATTTTTGTGCATGAGGGCTTCTTAATGATTCAGAACACGGGAGAAATGAAACACAGAGACCTGTTTCTAAGGACAATTTCACAATGGTGTCAAAGCATGTAAGTGAGGTATAGTATACCTATCTGGCTGATTATACACTAGCTCAGGTGTGCAGGTAGCCATGGAGGTTTGCAGCATCAACCCACACAAACTGGCAATCCAGTGACTCGTGGGAATGCAGGTGGATTTGCAGCCATGCTAAGGCCTGTGCTGCCATGGCTATGTCCTAGTTGGCACTTTGTTCCTTTAAAATGAGCTAGAGCATGTCTCAACACCACTACTGGCGTGGCAAAACCATGATGCTGCAGACTGATGCTACCACGGTACAGAGGCCAGAGTGGTGTCCTGCTCATGTGTGAGATCCAGCTGGGTGTAATCCTTGCTGCCTATCCTAGAGTACTTTTTATCCTCTCACACTTTGCAATATGTACGTACTCACTGTTGCATGTACACATGGTGCTGTAATTAAAATTCTGCTCTGATTTCCAGTATAAACCATACCAATTTAGTAGAAACCTTTCCACTGAAATGACTCCTACATTTACTACCGATACTTTCTTATGATTCTTTTACTGGAAGTGGAGAGAGATGTTGGTTAATTGTGCTATATTAGTAAATGTCTTATGTGTTAAAAATTGTTCACTTAATTTGAAAGACTTTATGATTATCCAAAATCTGGTGCAGATTGAAGCACTGAAATAAGAAAAGCATTTAATATACATAAAATTTTCATGATTGCCTTGCTGGGATTTGTCTATGTTAATGAAATATTTAGAATAACCTTCAGCTCTGGCCCTTATTTTGCAAAGTGTTCAGACCGAGCTATTGACCAGCTGGGTTCAAGCTGGTTACCCTGGCCTTTAGCAGTATTTCAGAGAACAAATGCCCTCAAGTCTGTGTTCAGAGCTGAGCATTGTTGAGCAAGGTAGGAGGATCCAGCTCCAAATTACTTCTGCCACAGGTGGCATAAAATAAAAATGAAGAGTTTGCAAACAGGCAAATTCCAATTTCACTTCCATAAAAGGAAAAACCAGAGCAGGGGACAGAAGAAATCAAGGTTAATGATTAATGGGCAAAGAATTTCTTGCAAAGCATTGCTAATTCTTTCCTTTTCCCATCTCTTGGCAGAATTTAGCAGAACTCTCATTCAAAGAAGGAAAAAATGAAAAGTTTGCAACTTCTTTCATTTTTATTGCTTTCTTGTATCATCGTCTCAGCAAATACATATGAAGGAAAGAAACAAGGTAATATACTATCAAATACAAATACTGATCATGAACTTTTTTTAAGTGTTTATGCTATAAAAATTCAGTAGTATTGACTGTCTGGTCATCAGCATGTTCGGTTTGGGTGCTATGTTCCTTAAAATATGGCATTTATACCTGTCTGTATTAATTGGAAAATGTAGTTGTTTATAATTAGTACAAATATTTCCCAGTGGAAATCCCTACATGTTGAGACTACAAAAGTAAGGTAATCTGACCTTTAACAAAACTTCTGATGAAGCTAATTTTAAAACGTATTAATTTGAAAATATTCACTGAATTGATAATGTTATAACCTTCTTGGGCTGGAAGTATTCTGTGAGATAGAACTATAAACCAAAATTTCCAGCTATCTGACAGTGTTTAAGCTTTCATTTTCTGAGTTGCCTAATGCAAACTGCCTTTCATCTCAAGTGGAAGAATATCTTTGAGTGAAAGAGATACATCTGCAATATACTTTGTCAAGCAGTATTGCGAAGGATCTTTATCATTGGCATGGTTTTACTACAGTTTCCTATGCATTTGTCACACTGCACATTATGTCAGTATCTGTGTGACTGCTGAGTAAGACAGGGCATCGAACAACTGCATTTCTTAAAACCTCTCAAATGTGAACTGACAAAGACAATTCCATGTTTTACTTCATTATTGATGTATACAAAGCAAGCATTAGTTTTTCTTCCCTAACTGCATTTCTAATACTCTAAGTCTGGAGGGGATAAATGTCATTTTCTCCTTGGTTGGAAATAAAGCAAGATATGCACATTCACGGAAGTATGGCCCCTTCCAGCAGCTGTGTTTTGTATTCATGTTAATTTATATTAACAGTTTTAGAAACCATGTGCTATAAAAATGCTTTATATGCAATGGGCATAGTGATTTCAATCTACAGGAGGCATGACCACCTTTCTTTGATTCTGCACATTAAATTTCCCCTTGGGTTTAACTTTGAACAATATAAAAACCTTGAATTAAAACACTATGAGAAATTTCAATTAATGCCATAACTTGCCCTGGTTTACCAGACAAAGTCTGCACATCCTTCACAGTCACTGAACCTTAGAAAGCTATTTAGAAACCTTGACCAATTCTGTAGTTTTGAGAGAACCTAAAATCAGAGCACTAACTTTAGTTTGAGGCTTCTCACATCATCTTTGTTGGATCTATTCAGATTCAGCTGTGTGGTCAAAGTTTAGTTCCCCATAGATACACAAATCAGAGAGAGGAAGCCACTGTCCCCCCGTTCTTTCACAGTCACAGGTCCTGCCTCATGCAGCTCACATTCTCCTACCCCCACGACCTGTGGCACCATTTATAGCAAGGTCAGTCACTTCACTCTCTCCATCCCCCTTTCCCCTCATGACCTAGGACTCCTGTATCATGGACTTCACTTGTTTGCTCATTGCTTCTGCAGTTAAAAACCTTAATTGCAGACCACAAACAACAGGTCACATGTCATATTGGCACTAGTAGATATGCCCAGCTCATAGTATGTTGAGGCAAGAGACCAATTCAAGAAGCAGAGGTTTATGTCTTAAAAAAAAAAAAA
>VXAD01008730.1:39126-136627 GCA_013399195.1 Dicrurus megarhynchus
AAAAAAAAGAAAAATCTACTGTATTTTCTTTCGGAGGCCTAACTACATCTGCTACAGGGGGTAGTTACAAGGCTAAAGACCCTGGTATTCCATTACGTTGAACTCAGACCCTCATCCCTTGTCAGTTTTAAATCGGTGCAATTCTAATTCCAACTGTCCATTTGCATTAATGTGTATTCCTTGTTATCCTTCTCCAATCCAACCTCAGCCACACCAACCTTAGCCAGAAGAGAATGTAATTCCCAGTTCTCAAAAGCTTGTCTTATTTCTGTAACCATTTGACTTGTCAGCAAAGCTCCACTTGTTCTGTGTGTGTTGGCTGCAACCTGGTAACCTTGGGGAGTCTTTTTCATCATTTCACTTCTCAGTAAGGCAGATTTATTTGCCACAATGGCAGATGCAAAAGACAGTAAGGCATTACCTCACACTAAGGAAGGGAGCAAACCTTTTAGCTCTACATAAGAGGCCTTTTAATGCTGTCAAGTGGAGACAGCTTTCAGTGAGCATTGTATCTATTTTACCTGGATATCCTTCCACCTTGGAGTTCTTTTGTTCTTGCTTTAGCAGGAACTGCAGCACAGAACAGCACAACTATCAGGAACTGCAAAGCCTCCTCAGGGATGAGTGTCTGGTACATAATTCTAGCACAAGCAATTACATACAAGACAGCCATTCTCTAAAAAAACAATCACTGTGTAAAAGTCCTACTCATTCATTTGTACCCAGAAAATAAACAACTGCTTCAATTTTTTTTTTCTGTATCATTGTATCCACCTACACAGAAAAGAAATCCCATTACAAAATCAGAACTTATAGGAATTAGACTGCAGCAGGTAAATTAATTTAGATAAGTGTGTGTAAGTGTTTTTGATCAAGTTATGTACAAAAATGTATATTGTAGGTTCTTATTTTACACTTAATTATGTAGAATAAGATGGAGTGCATTACCAAGCAAAGACAACACCAAATTTAAAACACATACAGGGTTATTCTTAAAAACCACAGAGGGTTTCTGAAATGCCATGGTTTTCTTGTACATTTATACAGCAGGAAAGAAGTTTGTCATTTTTGGCAAAGGCTCATTATCCAAAAGTAGCATCCCAGAACAAGAAATAACCACCTAAAAATAACATCCCTGAAGTTAAGCCAAGATGATTCGTTCTACAAGCATGTGAAAAATATTTCAACATAAGCTCTTATTTATTTTGATTCTTCTCCTGTAAACATAAAACTAGGTGGGAATATTTTCCATTATTCCACTTCCTCGTGCAGAGCAAAGCTCTACAGTAGTTGACATGAAAATGCATACTGTTGAGCTAGCACTTCTTACTTGACAGTCTCACAGCTGGCAGTTGAGCTGCACTTTTTTGCCCAAAAGAGAAGGTAACATCTTAGTTGTCATGCAGTTCTGCTGTGTTTTATGTACTACGGTGCTGTTATCACCTTAGTATTATACATAGGCCATAGGAGTGAATTATGCAGAAATCTGAATAGCTGTTATGTTTTCTTTATTCCCCAAGTGTATTACAGATAAAAGATATGTTTGGTATAGCAAATATATTTATATTTATATCAAAGTCTATATGAAATTACTCAACAAAATGCAATGTGTGGAGTATATCCTATCAGATCAAAAAAACTACCAAAATAATAATTTCTACCTGAAGCTGAAAAACTATTAGAAACACAAAAAGCATAGAAGATTCCAAATCCATTTAAACTGTAGAGATAGAGAACTAAAGTTAGCCCACAGAAACAAGTCTAAAAATCATTAATATTTCTTATTTACTTCAATGGACTTGTTAATCACCTCTGAAGTTTAAATTCACATCACTTCTAGTTAGATCACTTAAACAGGGAGTCAGGAGCTAAATTTTATGACATATGAAAGTAACGGTCCAAGAAGTCCTGGAATTTGAAAGTTCAGCTACCAGTTACACTAACGATCTATGTTATGATATTATCAGGAAAAGTTCTGCAAAACTATTTGCTGCCATTTTCTGACTGGCTGTGTTTAAGATTTGCATTGCTCTCATGAGTCTCAGAATGCTACAAAAACTTCTATAATCTAAACCAGTTATTTTTCCTTTTGTCACCTGGAAAAATCTAGGAATATAATTTCAGACATAAATTTTCACGAAATATAAGCATAGTTTAACTAACAGAAGGCCCTCTGCTTTTCTCATGAAAAGAGACAATAACAGGAACCCAACTGACAAAGGAACTATCCATGCATGAAACAACTTTCAATATTTCTGCTAAAGCAAGTGACTGAACATCTTAATGAGGAGCTTAAATTCACCAGTGGATTGCAATTCATATGATGTGAGCATTACCTTCTTCTGACTATTGCTCTCTGAATAGTGCTGGCATATGACACTAGAGAAACTTGAACATACAGAACTGTTCTTGGTAACGTGGCACTGCAATCTAACTGCTTAACTGATTGTCCTCCTTTTTCTCCCAAACTAGAGAAGGCTACAGATAGTTTTAAATACATATACACAGTTTTGATGCAAAATAAGTATCAATAAATCATAACTGCATCAAGCTCTGGGATCCTCAGCACAGGGAAGATGTGGACCTGTTAGAGTGGGTCCAGAGGGGGCCACAAAGATGATCAGAGGGCTGGATCACCTCTCCTAGGAAGACAGGCTGAGAGAGTTGGGGTTGTTTAGCCTGGAGAAGGCTCCAGGGAGACCTCATTGCAGCCTTCCAGTACCTTAAGAGGGCTTATAAAATGGAGGGAGAGGGACTTTTTATATGGGCAGATAGTGACAGGACAAGGGGCAGTGGTTTTAAACTGAAAGGGGGTAATCTTACATTAGATAGTGGGAATAAATTCTTTACTCAGAGGGTGGTGAGGCACTGGAAGAGGTTTCCTAGTTGAGGATGCCCCATCCCTGCAAGAGTTCAAGACCAGGTTGGATGGGGCCCTGAGCAGCCTGACCTATGAGGGCCATCCCTGACCATGGCAGGAGGGTTGGAACTAGATGATCTTTAAGCTCCCTTCCAACCCTAACCATTCTATGACTCATTATTAAAGAGAACATTTTTCTTTTCTTATTTTGTGGTTCACTCTAGGTTTACATTACACATTTCCCTTTTAGAAAACCTACTTATGCCACGTCCATGTGAAGCTTCAGGGTTATTAACAGGGTTCCATCAACAGCAGTGCAATAGTGGTAATGTAACTCTTAACACCATATGGTGCCCTTGGGTGGGCTTAGCACAGTGACCTTTTTTCCTATATGTTAGATAGAGCTAAGAGTCCGTTTGCTGAAGCTAAGTCGGACTCCTCATACAGCAGAATAGCCTGAGAGCAGGTGGATGGGCCAGCAGCCACTTCCAAGCAGCATGATTAAGATTTCCTGGCAACATGAGCAATAACTGGCAAAAGAGACAGAAGGGACCATCTATCTGCACATGCCAAGACTGGGTGATAAAGTTCACTGCTTTGGCCATAGGCCAAATGTAATTACGACTCTTGCAAAAGAAAATGTTTAATGTCTGTGCTCCAAGTTAAAATTACCTCTTCCCCACTTTTTAGCCTTTCTTATAGAGAAATATACTGTTTTTAAAATTATATTACTATGATAACTTTCTTTCTTGTTCCTTTTAATTTTTAAAAAGTTGTTACATTTGCTAATATTCTCAGAAGGCGTTAACTGCATAGGATTGCATGCCCTTCCACATACCCATTACAATCAGCCAACAAAAGCTTTTGCTGGTGGTGAAATGCTTCTGAAACAAGATGGTTGCACAAACAGGAGCTGTTGGCTAAAATTACAGACATTCTCTGCTTTGCTTGCCCAGTCCAGTAAAATCTATTTGAATCTTTTATCAATAATACTGTTTATATTTGGGCTTCTATTTGGCATCCAGAGTTCCTGGTGTTGCTCCAAGTGCAACAAATGACAAAAAAGAGATCTAGAAATATTGAATATGAGGAAACAATGTGTTTATACACATAACGCTCTCTGGAATTAAACCAGCATGTCCAATCTGAAAACCCAAATTTTATGACAGAAACGGTTAAAGTTCCGCTGTTTTGAAATATTTGATCCAAAAAGCATTTTCTAAATTTGTATGTTGCTTACAGAGGGAGGCACTGAACCATGGAGGAGATGATGACAGAGCAGGTCCAAGGACAAAAATAAAAACATACACATATGTTTGATTTTGCTTTGTGTCTGGAGCTGACAAACTGCCCTAAAATTCTGCTACACTGGCATGTTCTCCCATATCTTAATGCTAACTTTGTAAACCATTATACAGAAACACCAGTGGGAGGAATTTTTCATTTTAAAATCTTGTCTATATTAGATTACTTCTGCTCTACTTTATGCATCTCAGGCTCAAAATAATCTGTAGTATCGGACTGAAGAATTTACTTACTCTTTCAAGCACCACTCTTCTCCTTTTCATCAGCAATGGGTCATAAGGGATGTTGGAGGACATAAATTAAACTCCATGTTTGCCAAACTGCATTTCCAAAAGTCATTCAAATTAGAGGTTCTGTCAAATTGAAATGGCAGTGGTGTGTATGTGTTCCTTAGTTGTACTAATAAAAAACAAAACCAAAACCAAAACCAAACAAAATGAAACAAAAACCCATATATATATAAAACTATCAAAATACCTTCTGATTTATTTACCAGGCAAATCACTCTATAATTAATATACTGTCCAGGTAATTGTGATGCCTTGAGACCAAAACTTGTCCAAAACTTATCTTTGACTGGAATTCTATGAGTTGTTATTAAATCACAAATAATTAAATTTTATGGCCTTTCTGTCAAAAAAAGAGGTTAGAAAATTATATTTGAGATTGAAGAGGCTAGTATTTTGGTTTGTTATATTTCCATTTGATTTTTTTTTCTGTTGTGGTGAAATAGTACTGCTAGTTTTCATATTTATTTCACTTGTACTTTTGACTTAGGATGACAGTATGAATGCCTTCCAGGTTTGCTTTTTAGGATCTGACACTAGGAAGGGAAGGGACATGGCAGAAACTCTGATTTTCTTTTTAAGGAGGAAATGTTTGGGCAATTTTTATTCACTACAAAAAATGTATATATTTTGAATGGTACTATCCAGCTAATGCTTTCACCAGAGAGCTTACAATCTTCCAAAAAAATTTTTTTAAGTTTTATTATTTGTAAGAACAATGGATAGTATTTAAAACCCTTATCATTATTTTCAGAAAGACATGAAAGCTACTGCATTTCTGAAACTGATTACTATTTACTGACGCAGAATACTACTTTCAGTGCCTGAACTGTGAGGAAGAAATAACAATATGAATTAGCAGTGCTCTTAGGACACGTGGAAATGGCTTAACCTCCAGTTTATTGTGCCAAATACATGCTCTGTAAACTATTCATCTTTCTTACTGGATTACATTATGTAAAAAATGCCCCAAAACCTTCTACAGGTATTGAATCAAGTTCTTAGTATCTACCTGAACTCCTTTTTAATGTCTCGTCCTAGACTCCAGTCCCTATTAATGCTTCCATATCCTTTTCTGTGATTCACTAGAGCCAGCACCTTTATGACCTTTCAAATATCTGAACAATTTCATAACTGATCCTGACTAAAATAGCTTATCTATGACAACATATCAATTGCCACCTATACCACAGTGCTTATCTAAACTACAAGGAAACCTGACAGCCCTAATTGCATTTAACGTGTTCATGCAAATGAGAGTAAACTGGATGAAGCATGACCCGGAGCAGAGGTTCACCCTCAAGAACAAGACTTTCCGAGACTGTATCTGTGCAGGATTCTCCAAATCTGCTTTTCAAGTTAAGGACCAACTGCAACCAGGAGACAAATGGAGTTTTCTCTGACACTTGAAAATAACTCCAAAGTAGTTTTTGCATATTTTCAAGAAACAGAGAAAATGGAGGGAACTGTGACTAGATTACAGTTAATTCTCTGGCCTTCTCTTCTGTAAGTACAAAAATGAGCAGAGTGGACTGTAGAATTAGAGTCTAGACCTAAAAGAAAGAAAGAAGAAAACTTAGAATATCCAAATATAAAAAACTCAGCTACCAGCATAAAGCATTAGTGAGTGGATCTCTGCAGAACTAGAAACTACACAAAAAGCCAGCTGGCACATCATCTGAAAATCTACTGTGCTCTCTATCCATCATGCTTACCTTCTGCTTACCCAGGAATAGAAATTAGAGCTTGTTCTTTTAATTGGGGACAGGTTTTTTGTAAGGAAAATCATAAATCATTGTTTTCTTAGTAGATGACATCACAGTCATGAAAGCTGAGGTACTAATGAGGTGTTTTTATCAGAAATCCTTGTCCATAACTTACCCAATAAAGCTCTGAAAAGGTTCCCACACTAAACATTTCAGTGTGCAGTGCTGGAGTTACTCTTCTGGTTTTCATTGACCACTACAATGTAATTCAGCCATCTCTACTCCAACTGGGCAGTGGGTGCCTCATTATCCCCAGGCACCATGGCTGACCACAGCGCTCTGCAATGGAATATTGAGACCAGCTGGGCCTTCAGCTGACCTGTACTTACTGCTCTCTAGGGCACACCAAGGTCAGCAGAGAAAAAAGAAACCTGAAAGCATTCCTCTAGCCAATAAAGTAACAGCATTTCAAACACAGTGAAATACACAGAGAACGTGTGCTAAACATGAGATTTTGCTTACTACGCTTCAGCCCCCATTCTACACCAGGACAGTGTGTCCCACAGAGCATTGCGAGGTTTCCACATGTTTCTTAGTGCACAGATACCTTTAGGATTCACTCTTTCCAAAAACTTAATGTGCCTTTTCTCTCTGCCAGAACTCTACCTCCATCCCAAGAGCAATTTCTGCACTGTTTCCTGGAGAGAGGAGTTCAGCACAATCCTGATCCATGCCATTAAATAGCCTTAGTCTCTTCCCACACGCCCTGTGACCAGAATGAGATCTTTTACTTTAATATGTTAATTTAAAGGAACTGTAACTTTTGTAAGAAACATCAGCCAAGAAATGTGTCCCTCAGCACCTTCTGGCTTGGTAGTGTCAGTGACACCCTAAAGAAAGCAATGGATATTTAGAATTGGAGCAAACTTACAGTCTTTGATCCAACTCCCAGAGGAGACATGTGTGCTGCTTACTATTCAATCTCCCTAAATCATAGCTCACAGGAAGTGGCAATGGGAAGGGCTGCTGAATACATTGTGCTCTATCTGGAATTTTAGGTAGCAGAAATTAGCACAACTACCACTGAGATTCTTAGAGAGTAAAAATAAAAGCAGGAATATGATGTACTACTCCATCCAAGAGGAATCTTTGCGCATCCCTTCTCCCAAACCCATATCTGGAATTTTAGTAAATTCATAGGATTTACACTTCGGATTTGGATTTCTCTTATGATCCCATGCCCCTTTCTATCTTTCTATTCTAGGTTATGAAGATTGTGTATATTCATTAGAAATGTTCAACTTTACAAAACATTAAGTGCTAGTCAATTAATTCCATTGATGATAGCTGCTTGGCCTTAAGATGCCTCTTGCTATTCATTTAAATGAAATGTTACTCCCCCGAATACCATCAAAGAGCTGATATTTATGGGCCTACCAAAAATATTTAAATTATTAGTTATTTTCAATCTATGAAGTATCAATGCTAGTTCTTAAACTGGCTTTAAAAAAAACCACTTTGGATACTTTGAATATGATAATTCTGATGTGCAGAAGGGAACCAAACTCTCAGACATCTGCTCAGGGCCTGGGTACTCTGAGCTGAGAAGGATATCTCCCAACACAGGCATCAGAGCAGCATTTAGCACCCTGCAAACCCAGCACTTCATTGCTTCTTATCTCCCTTTTAGATATTCTGGACCAAGTCCAGAGCAATCCAAACAAATGAATCTTGGGTCTTTAACAAGTTATTGAAGGATCTTTTACAGCTTGTCTGTAATCTACTTTAAGTCACAATTCAGCTACTGGATACCTGTATTTCTGTTTTTCAAAGTAAACACAGCCACACAACTTAACTGTTGTACTACAGAACACTCCAGATCCCTAGAATTTCCAGCTGGAAGACTGCTTGTTTCAGATATCCCTTCATTTCATTAAAATGTCGTAGCTTTCCCCATGGACTTTCTGTGAGCTGGCACCGCCTGGGTATTTCTACATTGATTGTATATTGCACACTCTGGGATGGTGTGGGTAGTTGGAAAATGCAGTAAACCAATACTTTCCCTCTTGCTGTGCAGCAAGTTAGTCCCTCAATACACAACTGTGATCCTGAGTAAGCTTAATTGACTCTAATAAGGCAATCAAATGTGAATAATCTTTGCTCTTTGATTCCTAGAATGCTCTTTAACAGTGTAACCAAAATGAGACTAAAGACATTCTGCACCTGTGCAGCTTTGGGGAAAAGCAAGGCCTCAAATACTTGATTTATTTGTGCTTTGTACCTCACCAGTGTCCAGTGATGGCACACATCTTGATGGAAGGACTGCAGTTCATGACAGACTTGGTGACACTGACAACTCAAGCAGCTGTTGCTTCTGGCCACTGCTGCAGGTACTTCATAAGGCTCTCCACTGTGCCAGTACAGTTCCCTGGAGTCATACAATGATTCTACAATTTCTCTTTTAGCCAATCAGCTTGGAAACTGATCCAGTTGAAAAACAATCCTATTTTTTCTTGGTCATCCTACTTTTTAGCTGGATAAGCTCCCTGATTTTGTTCACTCTGCAACTAAGTGACCAGTAGTGCTGGGACAATGGGACTACAGGAGGTCAGGAGTGAGTGGGTGGCAGCAAGATAGGGAAGAAGTCTGCTTAGAGTTGCTTAGGCAGCACTGAAGCCAAATGTCTAGTTAGGAACTAAACACTGAGTCACATTTTTTTTTAATTTAAATTTTTATCCTCAATTTAAAAAAATAAATAAATCTGCTACCTTACCAGGGTTTCCATCATCCAATTAAGCCTCTATTCATATTTTAAAGATCCTTTTCTCTCCTCTATTTTGATTGATTTTCAAAAATCACTTTAGCAAAAGAAAGGGAAGTCAGAAAAACCCCTAATTTATCATTCCAGCTCATAAAGTATTGTAATTAATTTTTCTGTCTAGTGTAAATAAAATTTATATTAGAAAGGTCCAGGGCAATACCCTTTAAAATACAATTGTTTTCTGCACCATCAGCAACCTATTATCCAGATAAAATGAAAATTTCATACTTTGGAGATTTTTATATACTTGCTCAA
This sequence comes from Dicrurus megarhynchus, assembly GCA_013399195.1. Lineage (NCBI taxonomy): Eukaryota > Metazoa > Chordata > Aves > Passeriformes > Dicruridae > Dicrurus > Dicrurus megarhynchus. The sequence goes on from VXAD01008730.1 coordinate 48,361, forward strand.
ATTATAGCTTTCATTTTCCTCAGACCCTCCATACATATTTCAGCAGAGTAACCATGGAAAAAGTACCAAAATTAGAGAGACAAAGTTGAATTTTGAATAATCCAATTCCTAATCTAATGCTTTCCTATTACTATTTCTAGTTTTAATAAGGCTATTTAGCCTACAAAAGAAAACCCTTTAATGATGGAATTCTGGTATAGTATTTTTGGGAGGTCTCTTTGCCTTTTCTTCTCTTGATTCCCCAACACCACCCACTTCTTTTTCATTCACACACAAGTACCCACCTGCTAATTGTGTGTGATCACTAAACACAGAAACATGTAGGCATGAGCGTCCCTAATCAGACGTACACAGAAACAAAATCTCTGTCCTTCAAGGACAGGGTAATTTCTGTCAGGCATTTTAAAGCCAAGGCAGGTCACTGAAGTTATTATTAGCACTAATTAGCACTCCCACAAGTTGTTGAATTCTTCACCTGCAGCCAAAGGGCGCTCAATATTGTGCAGAATTTGCTAACATCTTTGGAAGAATCAGAGAACTCACGCCTCTTTAAAAACATGGCACTGCTCTATTGCATGTGAATAGGCCTTTGATAAAATTATATCTGAGCCATGTACCAAATGATCTACAGAAGCAGAGATATGATGAAACTGTTCCAAAACAAAGGAATCCTACAAATGTCTAAACAGACTCTTAGCCAGAAAAGGAAGACATCTGGTTTTACTTAATATAGTGGTGCAATATTTTACCTTTCTACCAGGTTACATACAATTCATACCCCATCTCAGTTACAGTGTTCTTTTAAGTTAGTGTTTTATGTAGGATTTTGAAGACAAGTCTGTATGAAAACTGAATTTTTGCCCCTGTGAGCAACCTCCCTCGAGAATTAGAGAGATCTGAACTGAATCACTGAGCTCCAAATATAACACTGATCCTAACTGTGACAGTGGCTAAGAAGTGATGAAAGCCCAGCGAGCCTGGCACATTTCTAACAAAATGTTAGGCACATTTCTAACAAAGTGTCATAACAGGGAAGCCTGGCAATAGCTCTCATTAGTCAAAAGTACTGCTTCAGAGCAGTTGAAGGATTTATTTGAAAGAGGGGAGAAAGAAATGTGTTAAAATCAGCTATTTTGGGTCTATGAGATAACAGACAGTATGACCTTTAGAGACAAATTTTCTACAAAGAGCAAGCAAAATTATAGCAAGAGTCAAAAGAATAACATATAATCCAAAATAAAACTAGCAAATATTTGTTATAGAACTTGCTATGTGGGAACCTAAAGGATTCACCTCCAACACCAAGTCACTATCCTCTATGGCAAGAAGTTGGAAACAATTGGAAGCCTTAAAAAACAATAGGCAAGATCTGCCTCCAACTACCATTCCTTTCAAAGTGAAAAGCAGAGAGTGAGAAACACAGAACAAGCACTGCTTTAAAAAAATCCAAGGCCCAGCTCAGTACAGATAGGCAGCTCTTCATTAGCTGGACGTGCAACCCAGCAGCTGAAAGCTGACAACATCACCCAAATTGGGGGCTGACTGTGTCACTCTGAGCTGTGTTCAAGTTTGTGTCTGCCACAGAGGCTGCGGCTTCCACACCCGTTCCACTTGGCAATGCACTCTCCCACTGTACACATCTTCATATAGCCAAATGTCAACTCACAGAGCTGGGAAAAAGGCCCTAGGATATGCATCAGTCCCTCCCATGTGACACGACACATCAGCTTTGTGGCTGCAATGGTCAGCCAGCCCCTTTCAATTTTACACCATCCTTAAAGTAGCACTCAATATTTTAACTAACAACTCCACAACTCTGAAGCACCAGTAGCATCAATGGTCACAATTTTAGCATGATCAGTATTATTAGCTCCACTTTAAATTAGACACCAAAAAAACCCTGAGCCTCTAGGTACTATGAGAGTATTCAGTGTGAGGACTGGAATCCTTCTTTTTAGCCTCCTGTCTCCATTCTTGAACCATTTTCTTTGTCACACTAAAGAGAGCAATGTATTTCCTCTAAAACTAATATATAAATAGCATTAAAATTCTGGCCTGCACTTGCTCAGTGATAGCACCACTATGAAGATGAATCAAGGTCACTGCTTTTTTATTTGTGTTATCCACTTTTTGAAAAGGAAGTACCACAAACTGAGACATGACACTTGCTGACAACGGAGTCTCAGTCTTTTTTCAGAATTTTCAACAATGCACATTTTTGTTACTTAGACACTTGATTTCCTGACTCCAGGGGACAGCTAACAAGGTGTATTTCTGGGAATGCATAAATGACATGATCTATTTCTTTTAGTATCATGCCAGCAGCTGAAAGGTGAAATAATTGCCTGGAAGTGCATTGAGTTGTTTCATTCTGCTAAACTAATTAGGATAATGGGAATTCTGGAAGTAAATCTCTGGACATTTGACTGAAATCAAGCCTTTTAAGCACTATGACAGAAATCAATGTCAAATGTATCAGGACCATTTTCCCTCACAGAGACAAACCTCTCTACCAAAACAAGAATTACTAACTCATAATTAGCTCTCAGAAAGGAAAAGAGAAAAATTTTCTAACTCATTGTGATGATTTTAACCCAGTTGGCTCATTGACAAATCATTTATAAGGTTACAAAATTAAGTAAAGGTTGCCAGGCACTGGTAGTATAACAGGGTCCTGGGATGCCTTGGATATACACGCAGAAATTCTCTTCACCAAATAAACAGGAGCTGGATACATTTAAAGAATGAGGGCAGTGCTTATTTTAGGAGACATTATATATGGTTTCCAGCTTGCTTCAACAAAAAATTATGCAAAATTAGAGAACTGAGACCAAAAATCTCTCTTTTTGTTGTTGTGACATGAAGGATTGTGATTGTGGTACCTCAGGACAAGAGGTCATGTGTACCACCCTGCTCACTGAAGAACTTTAAAATGAAAATAACCGAATGTACAATGCATATTTATAAGCAACCAAACACAGCTAAGTTGTGTATGAGCATTGGTGTTTTGCTCACAATTTCAGCTATTAACGATTATTCACTTTAAATCACTTTCACTAAATTAAGAGAGCCATGTGTTGCTGTTGTATCTTTGAACTTTTCCCATACCTTTTAGCATATATCAATTCAAATGTTTAAGGCATTAAATATATTTTAGAACAACAGCTGTTATCTCAGAGGAGGAATCTGACCCTGTAAGAATCTGCTTTGGCACACTTTGGTATTCGCCTGACATTTCCAGGCAGCCAGTACATCTCCTGGTGAACTGGGAAGGTCAGCATAGTAAAGGCTACAGAAAAAACCAGGGGATTATGAAGTACATAGAAAACAAACAATTAAAGAATTTCAGACTTTATTTTTCACACTTAATCTCTAATTTCAAGATATATAACCAGCTTGTCTTCTTTATCACCTATGCAAAATTGAAGAAAACAATGCTGCGGTAGCCATGTTTAAAATAATGCTTTTAAAATCTCTCTCCTATATCAGAAGAATGTAATCTTAACTTGGCATTTTCTGTTAGAAAAATTGGTTTTCCCTTTTCATCAGCGTTGACACACATTGTAATCTACTGTGCATCAGTTATATATCAGCCATCACACAAAAGAAATTACACTGATCATTATCCACTCATCATGGAATAATATGGTAAGTAGGATTCTAAAGGGCAAGAATTGTTTGCAGTTTCCACTATTACTAAACCCAAATGCTCCAATCCTTACTTTTCGAACCAAAAATAAAGTTTCTTTCTGATGCTTTCAGTTTCCCTAGTAGGAGTTATACAAAAACAAAATATTTGATAAATTACAACAATCTTTTCTTAACAAGTTATCTTTCCACAGTCAGGAGAAAAGTGTTCAAGAGCAGCAGATAAAATTTTACATAAAAGCCTACATTCATCATTCTTATGTGACCACTCTGGTTTTCTGGATCTGCTCAAACCCAGTGGTTTTTGGCAGTTTGCTCCACTCCATAAAAATCACATGTAATCTAAACTTCAGTCACTTCACCATTTCTATCAAGTTTGTTCCCAAGAAGGAAACAATCCCATCAGAGGAAGGTGACAAAAAGAGATTTGTTGAAGAGATTTAAATTAAATTTAGGTGTTTTGTAAAATACAGGCATTCCCCACAATCTCCAGTCCTGAATAGTAAGTCAGAAAGCAGAAACACAATTCTTGAACATGTTAGTACCTGAAGATTAAGCTCCTGAAAACAAGCTATGCTCTTGACATCCCAACTAAGTTCTTAAATGATGCAATTCCCTGAGAAGTTTCTTGCCTTGTGAAGTAGTCAGATAAAATACTGATGTTCTCAAATAGAACTGCAAATAAAGAATAAGTAAAGGCAGGCTGTCAGTGCTACTTGCAATGTGGTAGCGAAATATGAATGAAGGTAATAGAAAATGGCATGCCAACAAGGGAATTTGAAAGCAATGAAAGAGATTTATTTCCTTCTTGTTTTTTACTTCTTCACTGGGTTTAAAACTAATTTTTATTAAATATCTCACTTGAGACTGAAAATAAGTTCCCCAAATATGATAAGCAAGAAAAAGGCCCCAACATTCAATTAATAGAAGAACATTTTCTTTCTGCTTTGGTGCACACTCCAATGCAGTATTGTGACCAAATATGAAAACAGAACAAAGAATTTCATATGTAATCCATGGTCTCCCTCAGCTTCCAGGAGCGTATGAATTAAAATACTAAAAGAATATGGTGTATAAGAAAGACAGCAGAAGTGTGTTTTATTTAATCTATTTTTTCTTCTTTAAAATATTTTGTATTTGCTCCAAGTCCTATTTCTTCTTCACTAGCAGCTATTAATCTTGCTATAGATTATAATTACATCATTCATCACATTTAGATCATGTCACTGCAAGATGTCCTACAGTGCAATAAGAGCAGGTAGCAGTGAGACATTTGGTGTTAAACACCAAAATGAGCCCATAGAGGTCTCTGTGGGAGGGGCATGGTGGGGATCACTCTGGACTGGTTCTACTCTCATTCTGGGGATGAGGATCCATGGGAAGCTGGAACACATTAGCTACACACCAAAAGCACAGGCTTTGGTGTGGATTATGCTGTGAGGAGCCTGCTTTGTGTGCCCACATCACTCCCCAGCACAAACCAAAGCATGGTGACATCAGGGGGTTGCTTTAGAAGTGCACTCCTGGTGAGTTTACTTATCCTGGTGCTGAACAAAAACCTTTCGTAGCTGCATCTCACTTGTACTTCCATTTAAGCAAAATGTCTCGGTTCTCCTCTCATGGCATAGACAAACTGTTTGCCCAGGCACTTTCTCTTATCATCTAATTGGATTGAGAACATAAGAATAAGGCTTATCTTTCCAATTATGAGGAATTAGTAAATCATGGGTCTTGGAATGGAAATTGAAATAATACAATTAAATTCAGATAATAATTTTATTTCCAGATATATTTTCATTCAAAAGCAACTTTAAAAGCTCTCATTACTAAGATGAATAGCTAACAGCCAGGCTGAGCAGGACTTCTATTTTTAAAAACACGATATGTCAAATCTACATAATTTTGTTCTTTTTTTCACTGTTGTTTACAATATCTAAACAAATTTTACACTGTGGCTGAAACATATAACAAGCAGCAAGTAATTGGATACAATACAATTACATAGCACTGTGAGATTTTGTGAGAAATTATCATTAACAGAAAAACCTTTTTTTTTCTATAACAATAATTGTACAGTTTGTTTCCTTATTCTTTCCCATTGTGGTACGTCTGGAAAAATTTTTATAAAGAATCCCCTCCATCTCCTTGAAGGTAATATTTTACTTGAGGAAATGTAGCATTGCCTCAGAAGCAGAGCTCTCACAAAACTGAATGGTTTCACATTGACTCCATCTCTTTGCTACTCTTTGTTCCCACAGTGTCCCTCCACCAGGCACAGCTCCCACTGCAGCTTGCATTGCAAAACCTTCCTACCAACAGATTCCTGTGAGCCACCCCCACTGATGGATGCACTTTTCTTTCCAGGGAGGCTACTTATGACACTTCTGATTTAAATAAAACCACCACCACAAAAAAACAACAACAAAAAGGAGATGGGAGGAGATAAAAGCTGCACATTAATAATGAGATCACTTGATTGCTGCTGGCAGACAGCTCTGTGCCTGCTTCCTGCCACACAGGCTCTCTCCTATCATTGCCTTTCATTGTGAGGCTGGAGAATATCTGGTGCCAGAGAAAGAATAAGACAAAGTCTCCACAGTGAGGATTTAGGCTCCTTTAAACTAACTTTGAAACATGGCCATATCCCTAAAAATCTATCTTTGATTTATTTTATAATTAGCTCAATTCTTCCCAAATCTATTTATAAATTCCTTCATCTTATGCACACTGAGTATCTTGCTAACATTTTATTTTTAGAAGATTCCTTTGCCTGACAATTTTGCAGACTCTACTCAACCAGTCTCCTGATAAATTCAAATTAAAAACTTGATAATTAAATACCGAGAAGTATTTAATCCTGTCATAATGGTTGGCTGTCTGAAACATCAGAAGCTGTTTTAAAGGGACTGGTTTGCCTCCATAGCAAAAAAAAAAAAAAAAAAAAGAGAGAGAAAAGAAAGAAAGATACCAAGCCTATCTGAGTTCAAGAAGCATTTGGACAATGCTCTCAAGCACATGGATCATTGGACTCAATGATCCTGATGGATCCCTTCCAACTCAGAATAGTCTGTGATTCTATGAAGCTTGTCTGCTTTAATTAATTTGTTGCAAGATAGCTTTTAGAGGAAGGCCCACCTAGGCAAATTTTAGGCATCCTCCATAAGGTTTGGTGCTTGAAGAGATGTTTATTATCTCATTTTGCACTACCATTGACTCAGATTGCAGCTCTCTTGCTTCTTTGGCCAAGGTGTTGTTTTCCCCTCCACCACAGAGACTATGGGCCTCAGCTAACAGTTCCTGTGCTGTGTGTCAAATTGCCCCGTGTACTAATATGTTTTATTCACAATTTTTAGAGTTTGCAGTTAGATTAAAAGACAAACAGAACAATACAAATAGAGAATCCTCCAAACTAACTCCTTATTTGTTGAGCAATAGTTTTATCAGAGATCCCATAAGTCGCTTAAAGCTTGTCTCTATCTCCAGACTTCATATTTCTTTCTCCATGAGACAGTCTGCCTTTCTTTTCAGTACAGCCTGCACAATCCTACTGAAAGTTAACTTTATATTCAAGCTGGCAAAAGGTCAGGTATTGTGTCCTCTCTGAATACTGCTTTTATCTGACAGGTCTATGAGTCAGCAACTTCTTTCTTAAATACTCACTTCTAGTATCACATGCACAACCACTACAGCCTCTTGTTCAAATGAATGATGTTCAGAGAACATGCCCTGGGCACATTTAGTCCCAAACTGATACCGCAGCAGCAGGATTTAAACTCATAAAGGCTCTTATGCATATCTCAAAGCTACACTGACTTCTAATTTCTGCCTCCAGACAGAGTTATCTTTCCAAGCTGCACAGAGCAAAGCACAGCACCAGCTAAGTCAAAGCCTTGTAAGAGTGGGAAGAAAGGAGGCGGGCCAGGACTGCTGCTGTAATGGGAATCTGTGTTTGCACACCTACACCACATCCACTGTGGATGCAAAGTGTGCTGGACTGTCCCCGGGCATGTTCCCTGCATGCTGGCCAAGGTCTCTATTTGCTGACAAATCCTGCAGAGCCAAGGACAGGATGAAGAAGGCTGACTCAACTGTAGTCTGTTGTCTGGGAGGTTTAGGGCGCTTCAGTGCCAGGGAGCAGCTCTCTACCCTAAGCTGAAATGCTACAGTAAACTTTGTTTTACTGCCGAACTACATCCAACACAACATAACAGCTATCTGACTGAAGGAATAAAGGAATTAGAAGAAGCTCCTTTGAGCTGTGGCTGCTGCTGTCTCACACCTATCCCTAGGCCATCTCTGCCCTTTGGGATGATTTTGCACTGTAGACAGACCATGGAACATGCCTTGTGTCCAGAGGAATATATGGTCCAAACAGAACTAGAGCAAGATTATGACTCAAACAGTTTTTAGGTTTTATTAATAAGGTATTGGAGAAAAAAAATGAGGAATCTATTAAGACTTTTCATAGCTTTCCCCATTCAACTTCCATTCCAGACCCAGCAGGGACTGGCCTGGGGACTCTTCTTTATTATAGTAGATAATAATATGCCTTTAAAAGATGATGAACCAACTATGGACCTGTTTCCACATGGACATCAGGATAGCAGAAATATAAATGGGTGATCAGAACTCAGCTAAGAACTTCTGCTCTCATAAAAGGATTATTTCTTTCAGCTTTATGTCAGGGACAAAAGAGATAAGTGAATGTGAACTAGAAGTTCATTTTCTAATGGCATGTTTATAGTCCTTCTATTCTCCACTTCTCTAAAAAGAAGGAACAATTTAATTCTATCTAGAATTTGAAGGGAAATATTTAAATTACATGTCTTTTCTCTTCCACATATATTTCAGGTATATATTTCAGATAAATAACATTTTATTATCTAAATTTGCCAAGAAAAGCTGAGCTCAGAGACCTCTATTGGGAATAAGCGAATTACTCTGCATATGTGAAGGAAACAGAGACCATTCTGCAAATTGCTGAATAGACTCTAACAGATAAGAACAATTAAAAGTAAATTTAAAAGTCACGATTTTTTGACAAATTTATTATTAGTTACTTCATTTCCACTCGATTCTAGTTGGAATTGCAAACATACTGAAGCACTGTGAGAAATACTACCCTGCCTTTGTGATCTCTCTTGTGATTTCTGGGATGCTTCCAGCATGTTCTGAAGTTCAGTCGGATATACCAGGAAATACGCATAAAAATATTGTGATGTGAAAATTACAGGTCAGTTAAGTGTGGCAGCCTAGCAAAGTTCAGCTGATGGGGTAGCTGAGGATCTCCCAGGACAGTTTTATAAAACGAACCACTATGACAGAGGTCGTACAAACAATTGCAAACCTTTTATGTTAACCAGTCATTCTACTTGTCCTGAAGAGCTCTGTCCAGATAGGGTGGCAGCTATAAAATGTGTGTGGAGCAGAGCCTGTCCCCAAAAATAAGCATATACCTGTGTAAGAGTATTAGGTTTGTTAATAAAAGCCAAAAAAATCCCTACTTCCATTCCCAAATCCTTGTCCAGGATTAAGTAAATTGTAAAGCTGATAATAAAAGAAGCAATAAAGCTGCAAGACTAAGAACTATGCTTAGGACAAAATGGACATCCATTTTAAGGAATAATTCTCCCTGTATTTCAACAAATGTAACCCCAAAAGTGGCTACACCTCAGGTAGTACCTCAGGTCTGCACAGATACACAAAAATTAGAATAAGCGCTGCATGAAGTTAAAATTAAGAATACTTAGAATATCAGCACTGTCATTACGTAGAAGCATAATTACAGCTAATTACCTTAAAGGTTAGGAAAGAACCTGTGCAAAATAAAGGAAGCTCTTTCTTCTGTTTATGGAAGGTTTGGCTAATAGATTTGTCAGGTCAAGGTAGAAGAACATGTATTTCTCTTTTAAAAAATAACATGCCCTTTATGTGAATCTATAGCAGAAAATTATGGGAGTTATTAAACTCTCTGTAGAGGGGTAACAGATGGTTCTAATTCAAAATGAACTGAGTAAAGTGTGACTTTTGCTGCTTGCAATGGCAGTTGTTTAATCTAGGCAGTCTCCCATAAATCTGAACAAAACCCCTGACACTGCTGCAAAACAAAATGAATAAGAAAGGCAATGAATAGCTTCACTTTCATTTCTAACAACCTAGCCAGCCTCCACAGAAAACATGTGATGTATCTCCAGCTGATAGATACAGGGCCTGGGAAGCAATAACGTACACCAGCTATCAACACAGCTGCATATGGATTATCTATTATCAGACATACACTTTAAAAAAAAAAAATCACAAGAAAACCCAACCAAAAAAAAACCCCAAAACTCCCAAACCAACCTGACAAACAGCAAAGTCTGAAACATCAATTTAATCATTGAATGCATTCACAACAATGTACCATCAGCAATATTAGACATGATGCCTGGAAAGTGTAGAACAGAGGTAGTGTATCCATTGCTGCCAATGGCAGTAGCCAAAGAGTGCCCCACATTGAATTTGATTATAAATTCTCACTTTGTCTGTGTTGTCCAGATTGCACCAGGAACACTCAAAATAGGCAGGACAACAATCATAGCACTGAACTAAAATTGGGATGGAGTGTGTGTGTGGGGGGGGGTGTCTTAGGTTTTTTTTCTTTAAAGTTCTCTTTGACTTTATTTTCATCAGTTAGCTCAGTATAAGTTGGGGCTTCCTTTTGATAACTAAATTATCATAAACCATCTTCTGCCACTTTCCACTGGCTTGTCACACTCTCGATGGTTGATTGAAGTTATTTATTTTTCTTTCTTTCTTTAGGTTAAGGTAAAGTCACTTTAACTACTAAGGCTCTACAGAATAAATAATTATAGAAATAACTAATTTAGTACGTCCCTAACAGTTTGGCAGAAATACAGTAGCATTTTCATTCACAGGATAAATAAACATAATTTCTCAATTGCTATTGAGAAATATTTACATAAAATTCATAGAAAAGCAATAGTTCTATAAATCTAGTAATTCAAATATTCTATCAATTTGTTTACCATAGCTATAGCTATCAGAAACTCTATTAGGACAAAGTTGGGGTTTTTTTAATTTCCAAACCAGAGGCAAGTTATTACTTGGAAAAAAGAGAAGACAGTAGTAACTTTCTCAAGCTAGGTCTCATGTCTGCTGTGTCACACAGCCAAATTCCCATGCTCATTCAGTACAAAACGACTCACTAACCAAGATTTCCCCCAGTATCCTCCAAATCTGTTGCCCAGTAGTTTCAGTCTAATAAGATCTATTTCTGTGATGAATTAGGTTCAAATATATCCTTTTTTTCCCTGCCAGAAATAAATTTTTCAAGTGTCTGGTCAAGCAGTAAAAAAATTATTGCTAGCAACATTCTTTCCTTTTTTTTTTTTTTTTAACATTTTACATTTTATTGCTCTTGAATGACAGATTTTCTTAAATTAAACATACTATGTTAGCTTTTAAAGAGAACAAAACGACACCCATAACTGCCTGGCTAAAAATCATCCTGTGTTCATTTCTTCTCTCATTACAGAATAGAAAGAAAATAGTTGCAGTTACTACAACTGAGATGCATGATGTGCACCTTAGAGAGGAAAATCTCAGCAGCACAGACAAGAGTCTGATGTGCTGTGCCAGGAAATGTGGATGCACAGACCTTTGCCTCTCTGTTATCATTAATTCCCACATTGTCCCAGATATCAGTATGGAAATGCCCTTTATATCTATTCCTCTCCTCGTGGCCATATGAAGAGCACAGGAACAGTGAATGAGTGACACAGAATATTTCTGCTATCATTATTCCCTGTCAGTGAAGGGCACAAAGCAGTTGTTGCACATTTCCTTAACTAAAAGCTGTGTGTCCAACTGAAACCAACCGATGCTGGTTTCATTACACTAATGAGCCTTTGATAAGGCCAGGAAAACCATTGCCTTGTTGGAATATACTGGGCTTTTCCTACAGGTCTTTTTCTGTGGCACATGCCCCCTTGTCACAGTGCTATGGGGTTCATTCAGCAGGATTCATTGGTCTACCAGCAGCTGCAAGGAAATTTGGGGTTCATTAGTATGCTGGTGGTGCTCAACTTATTTCCTATTTTTTACCAGAAATGTCATTCTTCAGCCAAGATGCAGACATGAACAAGAACAAACTTGGCTGGAGCTGACTCTGCAGTGGACAAAGGCAGTGCTGGCAGCTGGCACTGAACCGTTCACATTATTCCAGCCTAAAAAGCAGTATCCACTCTGAGATCACTTCTTTTATCATGCAGACTTTTACTGACCACGTTAGCAGAGGTGATGATGAATTTGGTTTGGTTTGGTTTTTCAGTGTCAAGTCATGAGGACATTCAGGGAGGCTGGAGAGTCTCCAGCTATAGAAAACTTGCTCTGATGACAGGATGAATGTCCCATGTGCAGCATTACACACAGCTTCTTTTTTGGGAAACCACACGTCACTGTGCTATGTTTAGTTGCTCTGCTATATGACAGGGAAGATATGAATTGCCTATCGGGGCATGTGGATTTGCTCAGTCCATACAAAACAGCACAATGCAATAACAGGCTATATTTTCTAAAGCAAATATTAAACACAATGTGTTTTTTTTTTTTAATTAGGATCTGATATGAATGTTTACTGGATATTATCACAGCTTTGAAGGGATGGACCAGAGGGAAAAGGAAATTATGCAACGAACTGGAGAGAGGAGACATGGAATGTCTCAACAAAATGTTCTGGCAGTGTATAATACGTTATCACCTCCTGTGACTTAGCCACATAAACTGTGACTATTATAGCTTTGTTTTTATGTAAAAACTTAGCTCTGAGAATTCTAGGTTGAACTCAAATGTAGTGCCAAATAACAAGGCTGATAAATTCACCTACTTGGTGATCCAGGCATGACATGCAGAGGCAAATAATTCTGTTTGTAACCTTCTGACTGTACTCCCAGGCTGGTCACTAGAGATGAACCAAATGATAGCTTAGAGATGAAAGAATGCCTTGGGATATCTACAGAGCTTTCTGTTGTTTAAAAAAAGTGAACAATTAGAAATTATTTCTGGCCACAGAAATTTGACAGATTGATACTACTGCTTGCTAGAAGATGACAATAAAATGCATGGGTTCTGTCTATTTATAGCTAATTTCTATATATTTATACTACAGTGAAAAGATTATAATGTCCACAGTAGAACTGAGTGAGCATTACACACAAGCCAATATACCTGATCTCCATTTTGAAAGTGTAAGGAATGAAGAATAAATATCAGTAAGGTAGTTTTCCAGAAGTTAGCAAATGATTGCATGCATGTGTCTCAGGCCATGAACATCCTTGTTCAGTCAAGGATCACTGCCTGTAGCACTCCACCCACTTTTATAATTTCCTGACATCTACCACTTTTATCCAACTCCTGTAGTAGATCAGTTCACATAAACATGCCCGAATTTCTTCCAAGCAATATACATTAGACCAGTGTAAACAGTTAAAACAGGTGATGTGAGGTAACCTAGACGATTTTCCTTGCAGCAAATGGGCAACATTGGAGCACTGGCAACAGAACAGTAAGGGTGGTAATTTCTGGCAGGTGGGAGGTGGCAAAAAGCTGGAGGTGGTAACCTCTTTGCTGGTACAGATGGATGCAGACAAGGATGCCAGTCCACTGCTGTAATATGATTTGAATACACTCTAAAGCACATTTAGGTTCTTATATACAAAGGAAACTCTGCATCCAAAAAGTTTTGTTTCTCTTGTTAAAAAAGGTTTTTAAAAAAGGAAAAAAAAAAGATGTTTTTAAACCGCAAAGTGAATTGAAAACAAAAAGCCTTCTGGAAGAACCTTTAACTACTGTTTTACTCAAGATTCCCTCCCATTTTGTGTCTTTAATTCTTTGCATATGAATAGCAGTTCCACTTTCTTTGCCCTACAAAATATGACAGATTCTAGATAAAACATGCCAACCAAAGTCAGAAGCATGAGCTATGGTGTTATGTGCACCACCTATGCACAATATGGTAAAGCAGCTTTTGACAAACTCGAGTAGTTAAGAGAACAATGCAGAAAGGTAATTTCCATAGCTGTGCACTCAGGTTTCCAGCCCCCCAGTTATTGCTGTATCCCCCCATTCCCAGAGAACCAGCGTTACAATGCTTTGATCTGCAGTGGCACCCAGCTGTTGCTTCCCCCTGTGGAGTGTCCCTGCCCAGAGAATTACAGGAACAAACCCACAGTTCAGCCTTGTCCTTTTCTACTGTGGGCCCTAATGCAGCTACTTGACACCTTTATGTGTCACACCCACACTTTGCACAGAAGGGCTGGAAAAATCTGCCATTGTCCTGGTGCTTTTTGTAGGTTTGCCATGTTCGGCAAGGTCAGCTGTTCACCAAGCAGCAAAACTGGCTATCTGGCTGTTCAGCTGAGCCACTGATTGCTCTTCTGGGCGTGTGCACGTGAGGTAACTTCTCCTTTCCCCCACATTGCATTCACAAGGCTTTTTTGCTGGGCTGTGCTCTCAAGCACTACAGAGGAATGGTTTATTAGGTTTTCTCAGCCACTTCTATGAAGTTTCACATTGTTGCCCAAATACAATTGGTCTGTAACTATTTTGAGAATTTTTAACTTCTGAGGCTACATAATCTGTGCTAGGCAAATGAACACAGGGATTATAAAATCAGCTTTCCAGGTACTTTCAAAGATACCTTTTCTTATGCTAATAGAAAAATAAGAAAAGGTTTAAGGGGGCTGTGTTATTTTTCACAGAACAATCTTGAGTAAATTAAAATGTAAATTTTTCTACAATCACTGCTTTTGGATGACAAACCTTTTGCTTAAGTCTTTAGATGCACCCTGCTTCCATTTGATTTTCACATTTGAGGTTTTGGAAGAATTTGCCTGATCAGTTCTGTGATCTCTTTTCTTATTCCTTACGCTGACTTATGCAGTTTCTGCAGGAGTCTTTTTAGCTTGCTAAGCCAACAGCAAACTAACCCAGTAGAAAGAAAAATTCATTTTCACACGTTGGCTGAGTGAACTGAATCAAATGAGTGCAAGAATCATGGCTGAACTGCTCAGATATGGGGAATTGGGTCCTCTGAATTTTCCATTACCACCTCCATGGATGTACAATTCCTGGGACCAGGCCTTGGCTCCCTTGGGAGCTGGGTTCCTCCCTCACCAGCAAAATCTTCATGAGTCTAATGTACCTACAGAGCAAAGTCTGACAGTGCATGGCCTGGCAAGGCTTGGTGTCACAACACCCTACAAGAGGCAGCACAGCATCCCTGCACAGCAAACTTCAGCAGGGATCCTCATCCCCTGGAGAGCTTCAGTGCCCACAGCACCTTGAGGAATAGTGTCTGATTCTGAATGCTTCCACTCTCAGTCATGTATGCCTGCTCCCATTGGGGTTTGGTACATCCAGTCTTGCGTCTTTTTTTAAATTAGCTCCAACATGCCAGATAGAACACATACGATTATCTTAAAGGTGTAAGATTATAAACTTAGAGTTAAGACTATAAACTTGATTTTAGAGGGACAGATACCTAAAGACCCCAGAAGTGAAGCTTAAGGACATGAAAAGGATACAAGCCAAATTCATAAAAAATTCTGCTAAATCAATTCGATTCTCAGGGGAACAAAAACCTGATCCTGTAATCCAGGATGGTTGGTAGCATTTGCCACAACAGGGCTCCTATCCTGAACAGGCCTCTGCGTACAACTACAATGCAAATAACAACTCTCAGTTATTAGATTTAGGGAAATTATTCTGCTGTACTAATGTGTACATTACATGGATTATTTACATGAGTCCAGAAAGTCTTGTTAAATGAATATCTTAAAACACAAGTAGAATGTAGATAGGCTCAATCTAAAAATTAGCATTTAGGAAGAATAAGATGGCATAAACACATCCATTTCTTTTTCACATTGCTCACAATATTTTAAATTAATCTCTTCAAAGGGAAATTTGCAGGCTTTTTGTTACCTTTGCTGTTGTGAGACGAACTCTGAACAACTTCCCTTGCAGCATCTGGCAGCTGAATTCTTGACTTTGCTTGTGTTTTCCAGACTGTCAGATTTAATATATCCATTGTTTAATGATTCCATCCTTACCCTTAAGTTTATGGAGGATTTTTCTGTTTTAATCCCAGCAAATATCACAATTAAAATCCCAACATTTCTGCTCCTGGAAGATGAGACCTCACTTAGCAAAATGGGCACTCCTTTTGAAAAGGTTTAATTCTTCAAACTTAAAAACACCACAAGCTTATTGTAAACTTTAATATTGTCCATGCTTGTTGTTTTTCCACTAAATCAGATCCATTTTGCTTTGCAAAGCAAACGTGGCCTCAGCACACTTTCATGATGCTGCCCTGTTGGATTCAACAGCTCCTGGTGACAGAACACAAGGCTGCTTCAATAAACATCCACCAGCAAATCTAATGTGAAAAATTTCAACGACTCATTCATAGTTCGGTTAGTTTATGGTAAATTTCTCATCAACAAGACATCACAAGCAGAGATCAAAGAAACTCCAGAGAATGATTTCTCTTCTGATATTCATAAACTTGTGACGCTGGAAAGTTTAAAGAGAATGAGCAAGGGCAGGTGATGAAATAAGAAAGTTTGTATTTCCAACTATGGAAACTAGTTATAAAATAAAACCCCATCCCAAGTAGGAAAACAATGCAAATGGGGGGAGAAAATGGGTTTTTTTACATTTTTTCTTACTATAGTAAGTAGTTTTTTTCTTACTATAGTATTTAGCATCAGGAATATGTTATTCACAAAAAGGGTTTGACTGACTGGGAGACTGACATTTTCTGTTCACAGACCAAAACCATCATGAATAGAAGGATCCCTGGGTTGTTCTACCCCTGCAGAGCCCTTTGTCTGTCCCTGGCTTTCAGTTCATTCTGCCGTCCACTCCTGCTTAGAGCAAATTATTGGGAGACACCTTTTGGACCTGGAATTCCAAATTTCCAAATAATACTTGCAGATCATACATTTATTTTCCCAATTGCTTTGCAATAGTTTTAGCACAATAGGTTTAGTTGTCTGCTTTCAGGTGTCCTAGAAATCAAATACATAACAATCATACTGTTGTTCACTTTGGAACACAGTGACTTTGTTAATCAATTTCTTTGTGTTCAAAATACAGAAAGCAACTTAAATCTTCCCAGTTTGGTTCATGTCAGTCTACAACTGCTAAAAAAACCCCATTAAAAAAAAAAAAATTCAACTGAAAATGAGTATTAAAATTTCCTTCAATGTCACATACTGTTGCAAAATTCAAATACCTAGGACTACAGGAACTGAAATAACAGATCTAACTAGAGACACCCTAAAAATCTGGTCAGAGAGATATCAATACTGAATGATCTAGAAAAAAAAATTATCTTGAAAATTAGTGGTTGACTTATGCCTTGAAGCATTTTGAAGGTTATCCAACTTACTGCAGCTGTTCGGTTCACATGTCCTTAAGACCTTCCATGGTTCCTTAAGAACCATGCTCTGGGCCTGGAAAAAATGCTCAGCAATGCACGGATGCACAGCAAAGATGTAGAAATTGGATATTTTATGTATATGGTCTCTGAATATTAAACACTTGAATCTTCTAAGACAAATGCCCAAAGCAATGTTTCATTCACATTAAATGCTGTAATAACGAGGGGAATGTCATAGGCTTTATCAAGTGCATGCAAGCATCGTAGTATTTATAAATAGTATTTAACAACTGTGTATATTTTTTTTATACATGTTTCTCTGCGTGTATGCACTTTACACAACACAATGTAAGATAATTATATAAATTACATAGCTATAATGGACAATTGTGAACCAAATTATACTCTAACATATCATTTTACTATTACATAGCACTACTTTGCTGCCCTCTAATACATATTTACTGCTACTGGTTTCCAGAGTTTTGGTCTTGGAACACCTTAAAAACCTACAAATTTTGAAGTTACCAGGAAACAAAACAAGTATTTTTTTCTCTCCCCATCTCAAATTTGGAATTCTGCACCCAAGCCTCAAATACTGCCAGAGGCCCAGAAACTGAATTGTCCCTGTCACTGCAGTAACAGGTTAAAATTTCAGCACTGCGTGCCCTTGCAGTGCTGCCAAGAGGCAGCTTTATTTCGCTTGAAATTGAGATTTAAGGCTTTGAGTGAGACACAAATCACATGTCTAGCCATCTAACTCATTGGACCTTAGCATCATGACTTTTAAAAAGCAGTTTTTATCATTTTATACATATTTTCCCTATGACTGGAATCACAGTGTGCAAAGGTGTCTGGCATTACAGGTAAAAGGGATAAAACTCCTATTAAAAGTTTTCTATGCTGTTAACACTTTTAGTAACACTTTGCATTGTACTATGCAGATAGTATCAAGTATTCCACAAAATAGTATCTTCTGTCATAGTTTTCACAGGACTCCTGGAAAGGACTGCAGAGCTGAGCAACAACTTTTCCAATTTTAAAAATGGCTCACCCCGAACATACACAGACAAATCTTTGTAGGACCCTGCTGCATGGCCCCTTTTACTAAAAGAGAGGGTTGTACTAGAGTACTAAACAAATGTACTTGACAAATTCTTTGTGAACTATGGCTCAGCTGATGGCAGTTATTATACCCTGGGCTCAGTTCATCTATACAAGGAAAATTGCAACAAAAATTGCATGACAGCGTTAATAAAAGTTCTAAAGACTAGTTCTATATGCAGCATCTACTTAAAATACATCCCCAGTAAATTCTTATTCCTCTTAAAAAGTTTAATTTTTAAACAAATTCATTCAGTATTTGATAAAAAGTCTGATTTCTAGACATAGAAATAACTTTTGGAAACAGTGTGCACTGCAGAGGTTTTAGAAGAAATATCTACAGGCATCTACTGTAAAAGATCAGTTTGGAGAAAAACGCCTTTTAATACCACAACAGTGAAACCATCAAACTCTTGCTTAGATGAACACATCTAGTGATTGTCAAAGCAAAAAGTTCCTATTTGCTGCAAAAACAGGATCTCCCCTCAGTTATTTTGGCTTAACTAAGGCTTTCAGACAAAAACAGTACAACAAAACAATTCTATTATTTAAAAAAATAATTATTAAAAAAATCAAAGGACAAAATGGAAAAAACCAGGAAGATATTGGAGAGGCAAGAGAAAGGGAGACAAGAAGACAGGGAGGAGAGGGTGGTTAAAGCAAAATACAGCTCCCAAGAACATATCCTTTAAAATTCTCCCTATATTTCCTCTAAGACACAGGTTTCTTGGAAGTAAAAAAATTTTATTTTTTAATTACTTGAAGTTAACAACTATTTCCAGATAATTAATAATTCTGAACAGCAAATATTGACACTGATAATTTGGATGTGAAAAGGAATAAAATGTTTTCAATGGATACATTTTCCAAAAGCTGTTATTTTTCACAAGTTGTTTCTGTTTTAAGAACCTGCCAAAATCTAAGTCAAAATTAATGCCAGGTAGAGCTACATCAAACATAAGAGTGGCTGTAGTGATGAAACCCAGACCCTTCCAGTTCAATGCCCAGGAGTGGTTGCCAAAAGAAGGTGCACACTCTGCAGGCAAGTCAACAACCATTTCCAGCTCCCAGATCTCCTAAGCAGAGCTGTTTATGTGCTCAGTAATCCTCACTGAATTTCTCTTAGACACTTCCAGTTTCCAACTAGCCTTATATAAATGCTTCATTCCCACATCATACCCAGTGAGGAATTCCACAGGTTAACTGCATGTCTCAAGGAAAATCATTTCATCAGCCAGGATTTTGGTTAAGAAAATTCAGATTAGGTCAGATTAAAGCACTGGGGCACTAATTTCAATGTAGCATTTCTGCATTATACAAATGAGCAAAGGCTCATATTTAGAAAGATTTGGCTTTAGATGAGACAATTAAGAGGACAGTGCGTCTGTTACCCCACAAACAATGTGAGTTGTGTGGCTGGTGCCTCCTCCTGCACACTTTTCAAGCGAGGAGAGAGATTTGGATGCATTGTCCTGCTGGGGCAGCAGCTAAGCTCTCAACGGGCTCTGCTGGTTTCATTGTGCGCTGGTTTCCCTGTTCCTTGCAACAACAATCTCACAAGTTTATTGATTATCGTATTTAAACTCATGTTTTTAGTGGAGATTTAAATTATATTTACAAATTATGTCACAATGAAGGATAGAAAAGAGGAAAACTTATTGACCTCATTTAATCAGACAATAAAATAAATAGCAAGTTTTGAGAATCAGCATTCTTCTATGAAGTTTTCACCTGGTATAAAAAGACAAAAGCACAGTTAACAGTTTGGAGGGCGGGTGTTATTTCTTTGCCTTCTGTTCTAACCTTCATTTCAATACTTGATTCTAAATAAAGCAGATGTGAAAAATAAGTTTTGAAATTTCACATAGGAAGGAGAGTTTTACATGGAAGAGAAAGAGTAAAATAGTATAGCACAGGAATCAAAAAGACTTAATTCTTTAGAGAATTTTGAAACAACCCAGTGTTCAAAACCAATGACAGAAAAACAAATTCAGGAAGAAGAGGAAAAATAACTATATTCTAATACTCTAATACATATAAATAATAAATAGATAAATCAGAGGAAAGCAAAAGGATAACCTACAATTTTTTTCTCTTAAAGGACACGTTACACTGCATTGTATTTCTCCCTCTTTTGAAGGCATTAACTAGAAATGAATTATTTGAATCATAAGTGACTTGAGATATATCTCTGCATAGTTGAGACACCCAACAGCAAGCAGAAACCAAAACATGGTATTTGATCTGTTTTGCCATCTGTTTCAAGGTTTTCTAGCAAGACTTTTGTTTGATGTTCTCATTTTATTCTCCAGATCCCCAAATACTCCCACTTAAGGCACCGTGAGGAACTGAAACAGTTCCTGTCTTCATCACCTGACCAAATGCATTCAGGCGAGGTAATTCCAAATAAGTAGCAGCACAAGCTACATAAGTAGAGAATTCAAAATTAACTGACAAGGGTATTTTATCAAATTCTTTGATATAAGCAACTTCTGAAAGTAGGTTGCACTCCTTTATGTCTTAGACCAGCAAGCAAACAAATTGTACTAAACAATGATCTGTACTGAACACTCTGAATATATTTTACAGTTCTTGTATATGCTATGAATGCAATACTGGATATTTTTTCAAATGACTTTTTCTTCAGGAAGCATTCTAATTTTAAAAGAGAGGGAGAAATATCAAATCTAGAAATATCAATATCTAGGTCTAAACTCCTTATTAACATTTTAACATTTTTAATATCATGATTCTGCTATTACTGAAAAAATGTCAAATTCTCTTTCTCCAATTCCATGCACACAGAAATTAATTTTGAATAGAAGTAACCAGAAAGTGATAGGGGTATGGATCTCTGCTGACAGTTCTAACAAGATAGCTGATAATCACATCTACAAATTTCCACATTCCTCACCCCTTCTGCAAATAGCCCAGGTAAATAAAGAACACAAACCTGGGAGATCCAGGCAGAGCATAACAGAACAACCCTTCCTTTGTTCAATAGGGGGATGAGTTTTTACAGATTTTATCAGACCGCTGTGCTTCAAAACACGAGAGAAGTGCCTGATAATAATGAGTTTGTGAAAGACCAGCAGTATTTAGACACCAGAAAATAGAGATTTGCCAGTGTTGTGTTTCAATAAAGAATTCAAAGTTTGGCTTTTGGTAGACATTGGATGAGTCTGATTTCCAAAGAAAACAAGAAGGAAACCTCTGCACTTAAATGGTAAAGAGTCACAGACAGACAGAATCATCCCTGATAAGCACAGAGCTGATTTTTGACCAAGCATCTCACACACCTTCCACTGACAGTGCCATTGCCTCACTAACAAAACCTCAGTACCAGCTCCAGTGAATTTTGGATTGGCTTCTTTCCAGACACATTCTTCTCCAGTTTCAAGACTCACTGCTAGTAGCCACCTGCTAGTAGCACTGTCTGGATGGTTTGAAAGCCAGGACACACAGAGAGAAGACAGTCAGTATGAAAGGTGCAGTTTTATGTTCTCTCCTCTTGGATTTTCCAACAGAGCGTTAAAAGTGTGTTATCAGAGGGCCAACAACACTTAGGTAATCATCTCTACTCTCACTCTGTGTCTGTTTGGGTACAAACTACACTCATGGTGAGTTTAACTTACCTTTGGCATGCCTGCATGCACATAGGACAAAAGAAACCAGAAATGACAGCTCAGAAAACTATTATACTTTTTCAGATAGAGAATCTAATTATTCATCCAATACCTATTCATATCTAATCTCATCATTCATTTAAACTTGGAGAGAAAGGGAAGCTTTTTTCAAAAGTTCTTTTTCTAAACAGACCTGTTAATGTTTAATCCAATTGTCATAGCTTTTTCTTGCTTTTTTTTCATTCATTCTTTGCTAAGTGTTACCTACTTTTCATTTGGCAAGGAGAGTGAAAANGCATGTTTTAGAGTTCTCCCCTAAGAACTACATGAGATGGAATTAGCAACCATTAGTCTATGACATCCAAAAACCTTGAAGTGACATGAACAATAAAAATCAACTAAAAAGAAAAGCTCTACAAGAAGTATTTGTTAAATTGAGAGACTTGAACACTGCCAAGACATTAGCTCTTCTTTTAAGTGATGAAAATGAATTTTGCCATTGGAAACGAGGGGATCTGTGATATATTCCACTTCCCATGGCACAAACAAAAATCATTAACACATCACTGTCTTCGCTCAATTTCACAACAGAATTCTCTGGTTGTGGGGAATAGTTGTGTCACTTGTTTCTGAAATGTGTTGGGTACTGGTGACACTAAAATATGATCACAGTATGTCAGTACTCTTTTGGAAACACTTCCATGTAAGCAGGAAAAGCCACCCAAAAAGATACAGGAGGTTTTTTAGGGCTCAGACAAATCCACTCATGAACACAAAGGGAGGCTGCTGCTGGGGTCACAAGGCAGCCAGGACGTGGAAATAGTGGCATGTGTTCACATGCTGACGTGTGCGATTTTTATGTATCCTTAACACACCAGCAGCCCAAGTTTCAACTTCTGTTCAGATTTACTTAACTAATTTTTCAATTGCCTAAGGATTAGGTGAGTGCCACTGAAATATCCTCTTCATCCCAGGTTCCACGACAGGAAGAAGGATAATGAACATTATTTTTCTTAAGCTACTTTCCTTACTTGGAAATGCCAATTTTACTCGAAATTTTTATGCTATACTGTAAGATGAATTCAAAGTGTATGACTTAGCAAATAACACAGTTTTTCTCTTAACATTAGATAGTTCTACCATACTTCATTCGTACCATCCTCATTACTGCCACATGTTTCGGTAATTTTTATGCTATGAAGTAGATATTTTGTAGCTGAATTTTTATACCTAATCAGACACAATATAGAAATATATTTAGATTGTGGACCTTTCCTGCAGAAAAGCATAGGATATTTATGGTTTCAAGCCCTGGACAGAACCTAGACCTTTGTCTAGTTTCCACTAGAATTTTCATTAACAAGTTTAAAGCATTACTACCACATCTGGAAATTTCAGAAGGGACTCCAAAATTCTATAGTTAGGAACACCTTCTTATCTTTTGAGGTGATTTAATCCAATTTAGTCTTCTGGATTAACCTGCTTATTTTGTTCAACTGGGAATCTCTTGTCATTTTACTTTTCAGTAAGAAAATTATTATCTCAGGTCAAATCTAAAAGTGCTATGGTTTGTCTGCCTAAAACTACTCCAAAACATTTTACAAGAAGTGTCTTTGTTACAGTGAACTGGTATTTACAAACCCAGCCTTCAGTCTTTACTGCACCTCACAGAAACATAATTAATACAAAGTCAAGGGAAAGGGCTGAACCTCCTTCGGGGTGACAAGAATTCACAATAACTTTTCTTGCTTGTGATTACTGCGCTGCCCTGTGGGAAGGTAATTTATGGAAGCACATGGATTAGAGTGGCCACGCTGCATTGCCTTTGCTGAAAGAATTCATGTTAGAGCAGGATGTTCTGAGAAAAAGGATATTAAGTCAGCAACCTGCTCACCTGATATTTTTCCAAAGCAAAACTCTTTGGAGGCTCAGAAAGATCTCTGCATACTTAATTGTAATTACCATGAAAAAAATCTTTAGCAGTTTAATTGTGTTGTTTTTGCAAACTGACCTATGAAACTTCCTGGTTCCCTGCGGCCATGTCACTGAGTCACCGGTATGACATTTTCAGCAAGAATCTGTTGTGGAAGCCAGGCTCTTCAGATACTATTTCCTTCTCCAAGTCACTACACAGATTAACAGACTGAAGCAGTTCCTTGTCGAATAACACAACAGATCCTACAGGAACTTTTAACTTTTGACTGCCAAGAAGTTGTTCAAGCAGTATTTTTAATCCCCTCTACCAGATTTACCAGCAAACCAGTGCTCAACCATTAAAGCACTGCAGCACTTTCCAGCCAGCGTCTAAAGAAAACAGCTCTTTATCAGACTTGTTTTCTGTAGTATGTACAAACAGCACAGAGTGACAAAGTGCCTTTGCATTGCACAAACACTGAAAGAGCAAAAAGAAAATGAAAACAAGGCATTAAACAAAGAAAGGATGTGTACAATGGAACAGGCACAAGTTCCTTCTTTTTTTGTTTTTCTTACTGTGCTAAAAATAGAACACAATGCTTATTTTCGTGTAGAGACTACTCACCAAAGGCTGAATAAACCGGATATTGAGAATATCAACATCATAAAAGCTCTTTCTAATTTTCAGTTCTTTATGCAGATTCACCCTTTCCTGATATTACTTACTTCAGAAACAAGAGAAAAAAAAAATCCAACAGAAATTCTCTTAAGTAGACATTGTAAGAGAGAAATTATCAGACTTAGTCCTATGAGAGTTAGAAGTGGCCTGAAAGGAAAATGTGCGACACTGAAGCTATGAATTTTATCAACCAAACCTTCTGTAACTTTGAAGCTTTTTAAATTCCAACTCTTGTACAAGGCTGAACAAATTTCTTCACTAATGTTTCCCAGCTATGAAACAACATTGCCTGGAGTTACTTTGAATGAACAATAATTAGCAACAAATAGAAAACAGTGCACATCCAGTGCAGGTCAGTTTAGGAGTTTTCTTGCCAGAATTGCCATGCACTTAAACAAATTAAACATGCTGTTTTATCAAGTCTTATCATCACACTGAAATTAAACCTTGAATAATGTTTGTAACAAGACTGATGTGGCAAAAACACAGTCTGACCTAAATCCAGCATACTTCCACATTAGGGTTCTTTGTATTGTGCATCACAAGATGCTACTACTGCAAATATCTAAACACAGGGGTTTCATGTCACAAAATACGTTTGCAGGATAAAGACTCCCTTGTAAATGTATCCCAAGTTCCTTGTAAACTACCCAAATCTCATTAGGACAACAATATCACAAAACCCCAGGATAGATTTGCAGATACAATACAGAAATGAATAGTCTAGGATTTTAGGTATTTTCTAAAAACATCTATAAACATAAGAGTTGTGATGTACCAAAAAAAAAGAAAAAAAGAAAAAAAGAAAAAAAGAGAAAAAAATATGTTGACATAGAAAACAAAATACAATCTTTCTGATATTAATGTTTTATGAAGGAACTTTTATTCAAGAAAAATAAGAACTAAAATTTAACTAATTTCAGATCTGTTCCAACACAGATAATTTTAACTTCTCATTGAATAAAATATTTGATTTTCACCTTCAATAATATTTCATGACTTGCTGGGTCTAATTAAAACAAAAGCCTCCTCCCTGACCATTTCAGTGGTGCTGGTAAGCAGCTGTTGTAGATGGAATCGGTGGCACCTGAACCAACAATTTAATCTGAAATGAAACTACCAGTTTCATTTTTCTGATATATTCGCTGCCAGATATTTACAGACTTCTTGAAAAGTGCCCACAGTATCCCCACATCTTTCTCAGAGATGTACCTGGCAACAAGAGCTATGCACACTATTCTGGATGTGGTTAACAACTGCCTTTATTTACAACTGACATCCTCTCTTCCTACCAAAACCATCTACCCAAATGAATGTTGGAATTATATTTTCCTTTCTCACAGTCAAATGGCAACAGTGACTCATGGTCGGTTTTGTTATTGATTACTTCAGTCAAGCTTTTTTATCTTTATGTCACTTGTAATTTATGAACCCCATTTATAGAGAAATTCCTATCAACTGTATGACCTTGCACTTCATAGTAGGAGATTTCTACCTGTTTCTCCTACTGTATTTTCAAGGTGCCATCTAGCTCTTCACATATAATGGTTTGGTCTTCTCAGTATCAGCAAGGGCCTCCCATGTTTTGTCAGTCTTGTACCTTTCCTGCTGCTTCTTTAATGGAAATATTAAAACAAGATTAGCCAAAAAACTGTCCCGAAGGCATTCCATTAGTAAAATCTCTCCACTCTGAGTGTTTCCTTTCCAATGTGAGAAACTGTAACCTCTCTCTTGTCTAGCTCATCATACCTTAACATCTCTTCTATTAAACCCCATTTTTTCTAGCTTAAATAATAATTTATTACATGGGTTTTTTTTCAGCTGAATAAATAGTCTGAAGTCTCACTAGAAAGGTTTGCATGTCACAAGTTGCTTTTTGTAAGCTTCTGCTTTATTTTACTCTATTTTTCAGTAGCTGCTCTATATTTATGTTTTTCCTTCTAAACTCATAAGACCACAGTTCACACTTTCTTACTTAACAGACATTTCTGAAAATGCTGTCCTAAAATGCACCAAGCTATTTTATCTAAAAACAAAATCATCAAAAATATTACAACTAAAAGAACAACATTTCATCTTGCCTTTTCAGAGAAAAAAAATTATGATGTGGTCTAATAGTTTTAAGTAGTCACCCACATCTCTAAGCAGTTATAACCCTGAATAAAATGGTTATTTTAGTGTAACGATGCTTGCTCAGCAATTACTAGCAAATGCACATTAGCAGAAATGCTCTGCAGAGTTAAGAGCCTCTGAATGTGCCTGTCTGTGCATGCACTACATGGTGAAGGCACAACACCTGTACTGTGGTTTTACAATCCTTATGCATTCTGTAAAGCCCCATAGCAATCAGATCACTATTCCTGTGTAACTGCTATTGTTCACATAGAGGGACTCAGAGGCACATCTAGACCATCTCAGACTTTGAAAGAGATCAGTTTTTGACCCAAAATGTACAATTCAGGCCCACCTGGAGCAGGCAACATAGGAAGAGTTCCAAGCTTATTCATTTACCCTGTTTTACAAACTGTTTTGCACTACTAACTTCTTCAGGTTTTCAATTCCTTCCTATTATGACTGTTGTCACAAATTTCATTTCAGAGGCCCTGGGATCACAGAGTGAACACACTACAACAAGGAAAGATCAGCAAAACTTAGAAACCAAATTTAGACTCTACACAGATACAACTGAAAGCAGCTGCCAGATTTTTGTTAATCAGTTGGAGACTCTTGACAAATGCAGTTTCAATGCCACGCTTCCTCTGGTGATGATAGTCCATGGCTGGTCGGTATGAACTCACATTTTATTTTTAATACAAATTAAATCTGATTTTATATACTTTCCTCCTCATTATGCTACAGAAGTAACATCAGAAGTAAGGTTGTGATACAAAGATGATAGATTTCAGTGGTAGCTATCATGGTTAGAAATAATACAAAGTGGATATTCCTGACAGATTCTAAAGGAATAGTCTATGAGCAATTTTTCACATGGGACTCCCGTGCCAAGGATTAAATTCAGCCCTGGTTTAAAGCTAGCAGAGCTTGAAAAAGTAGCTGAATTAATGTGCTGTGCCCTGGAGAGCTGAATACAGAGTTTCATTTCTCTGATATGTTCACTGCCAGATATTTACAGACTTCTTGAAAAGTGCCCACAGTATCCCCACATCTTTCTCAGAGATGCACCTTTAAAAAGAACTTCTCCACAAGCCCCTTCAGTTGAAAGCGAAGTCTTCAACATCAATGAATTATCACTGAACTGCTTCCAGTTAAACTGTAAAACACCAATTCACCATGAAAAAACCTTTCTCAAAAGCATACCAATACTAAGAGTGACTTTTCATCAGCTTCTTGGTTGAAAAAGAAACTAAAGAAAAGGCAGGATAAGAAATTAAGTAATTTTAACAGATCCTTGAATTCTCATAGAACCAATGGAATCACATAAGGCAGCACAATGGATCCTTCCTGCACATCTGCAAATATGCAGAGGAGCTGTGAACACCCCTCATAATGCACAGAACTCCCTTAGCAAATAAGAGCCAAGCCTCACAAAGAAAAATTTGTTCAAAACCTACACCCTCCTCAAACCACAGCCCTGAAGCTGCTGCCATTGAAGCTTGTCATTCACATTGACGTAATTTGCAGAGGTGTTGGGCTCTTAGAGGAGTGTGTGTGGAAACCCAGACCTGAGACTCCCAAATTCTGTTACACTAGAAGAGATAAGGATATTTTATCAATTGAGGAAATACATACAATTAGAATAACAATTAAAACTGATAGATTAAACAACAATTCTAGTCCATTGAATCAGAAACATGCTTTGATGCAAGAAAATTGTAACCAGATATTCAAAAAAGAATGGCTCAAAAAAAGCAGCTCTCAAAATGGAATGGCTAGAGATGACAAATGCCTGCTGGTCTGCAATCCTCCAGCTTTCTCTTCTCCGATTCTTTTAATTTATACTTACAGGGATAGCTGCTCTTGAATGAAATCAGACATTTTTGGGGCATTTCTGTCTTTCTTTTTAACCAGTACTACCAGTTATCTCCAGATGAGTTAAAGTCTTTGGGGACATCATTTTCACTGATAAGAGTTCATAGTACAAAACATACACTATTATACACTTATTATATTGACTCTTAATTTTTTTGGTCCACCAAAACCTAAAGATTCTCATCACTGAAGCAGGCCGAAGCTCCTAAAATCTAGTTACCAGCATTAATCCCTCCCTGTTTATATTATGTTTTTTGTTTCCTTATGTTTTTCACAAGAAATATTTGGCAGAGACTGGTTTCCCATAACAATGGATTTCTAATTGTTTGGGGTTTTTTCCCAATTATAACAGGTGGATGGGATATTAGAAAGCTGGATTTGGAAAATGGCAGCAGCTCTGAAGTCTCAGCATAAACAAATGAATGTGATCATTGCAGACTGGCTTACACTGGCTCACCAGCACTATCCCATTGCCGTACGGAACACACGCTATGTAGGACAGGAGATAGCACAATTCCTGGAATGGCTGGAGGTAAGAACTCCCAGATCAACACACGTTTCTCTGGAAAAGACCTATTTACTTGTTCTTATACTTGCACAACCTTTCTGAAATACTATGCTTGGTAATGATTTCATTTCAGTCACTCACCTTTCTTTAATGAAGTGCACATTTTTCTTCCATAATCTTCCATATGACTTCATAAAACTCTCATCATGCAAGAAGAAAAAGCAAGTGGTCTTGTTTATGAAAATATTTTTATATACCTTTAGAGGTGAGATGGTTTCCTGCTACTTTGGCTTTTCCATTAGCATGTGTGTAGACAGCTGACACTGCTCCTCATGTGAAAAACAGGCAGGCATCATCATTTGCAAATCATTAGTACAGGAAAATGGGTTTATGTTATCTGTGCCCAACTTCTGCTTTTAATGCAGAATTCAATCCCGACACCATGTCTAATTTTTGCTGTAGTTTCCCAAAGATTAGGATAAATAATGGATTAGAGATCCAGAATGTAAAGGGAGACCTTTCATGAGGACAGACATGCTTCACAAAGCAGATGACATGGAGGCAGCAGTGAGTACAGAGCCACACTAATTCAGTGACTATTTATCAAAACTCCTGCTACATGGGGAGCAGTGGCCATGGCTGGATTGAAAAGGGTGCAGATAAGTCTGTAAGGGATCACTGGTCTCCAGCACTATTTAAGAAAAGGCAGAAAGCAAACAGTAGAATGAGAATCACTCATACAAACCAGAAACTCTAAGCAACTCACTGTATCAATCTAATACGAAGCTACTTAATTTGAACTGAAATTATACTTCTATACCTGACAATGAATTTTTGAATACTTTACTTTAAATACGGTGAGGCCTAAGGTGCAAGAGAAATGTACTGCAAGGCTGAAAGGTTTTTAGCAAATACCATTGAAGGCCTAAGCAGGAATGGCAGGGCTAGAGGAAGCTGTAAGATGGCACACCCAGTTAGGGACAACAGGCACAAAAGAGAAGGCAGGAAGGTCAAAGTCACCGTTTTTCATTGTGACATTAGAAGAAACCTTAGCTCTTGGTCAAATATAGTTTAAGTTGCTGGAGCCTAAAGTAATTTTTTGAAGCTGTTTAGTTATTGAATGAATCAAACGGTGGACTTCAGTCAGTTCCCAGGAGGACATACCACATTGTCAACAATAACGACATTCTGTGATTTCTCTAGCGTCAACAAACAAATCAAGGCTTGAATAAATGACTCCTTGCTCCGGCATAATTTCTCTTGTACAGTGACGTGTTCCAGAATTTAAATATACCATAAATTTTCACACCATTGAGTGTGTCCAACCAGTATTGAGAAGCACTCCTCCAGAGTTTAACAGTTAAAACCCCTTCATTCCAACTCCCACAACTATCTTTCTGCAATGCTTCTGTCATACAGGCAGATGATTACAGGTAGATGATTATTTCAAAGATTCTCAATGGATGTAACAAAAACTGCAGTGCTGCACAACATTTTAATAAAGAATAAACAATAAGTAAATATTAGTGCTCTTGGTCCAAGAATTAATAGGGAATGATCAGTAACAACTTCAATAGCTTCCATTTCAGCATCATCTGACAAGAAAATTGGTCAGATCTTGTGATTTCTAAGAGCTGCCTTTCTCAAAAGAAGTCTGCCAAGTTTCACCTCATCTTCCAAAGAGATGGGTGTTGAGAATGCAGAGCCACTCCACTGGGACAGGCAACATCCACAAAGAAATTAAAAGTGAGGTTTGTCTTTCCTGCAAGCAAAATATGCCACATTTTTCTTTACAAGTCAGAAAAACTTTGAGCCCTGCAGCTCAGGTGAAATGCTTAACATGTACCTAGCATTGATTAGGTAGAAAGAAGGGCAATTCTGCTTCAATAGGTTTGTTACAAATCAGATACACATCTTTGTACAAGAAATATCACTGCTGTATCGTTTAACATGTCTGATGAATATTTTGATCCCTTTAGTTTGGCTTGTGCTGGTATCTCAGGCAAAAAAACCCCAAGGCACTTTTTATAGAAGATTGTTTTACCCTGAAGTTAAAGAACAGATATCCATTTTATAATCACAGGAAAGCCAAATGCTGCAGACAAAAGGTAATGAACATCTGCATCACTTGCAACAAACAACAACAACAACAAAAATCCCATTATCTGTGTTGATGGTTTTCCTGTGCATAGAAGATAAGGAGCAGTGCCCAAATGTGGGGCATTTTCCTGCTGCATGAAACAGAAGCAAGGAATAACACTCAGCCAGTAGAAATGTACTGAATGATTCACGCACCTCATTTGACCACCATCAACATACAAATTTCTTGTGTTATAGTTCAGAGTATTCCTAGCTTGTAATGAATATTTCACTGTTTACTTTTCACATTTCTTCATCTAAATGAAGCTGCCACTATCTTCCAGGAATCCATTCAATTTTCCAGAAGCAATGCTCATCTAATTGGGTACAGCCTAGGAGCTCATGTTTCAGGATTTGCTGGAAGTTTTATCAGTGGTACAAAAAAGATTGGAAGAATTACAGGTAAAAGACTTATACCTTTAAGAAAAATAACAGTCAACTGAATCAAGTTATGAAGATATTTGACATATCAATGTTATATTGACAATTAGCTGTTGAATAGCCATATTCAGCACAGTTTAGAAGTCTCATCTCATTGGTTTAGAAATTAGATTTAGAAAACTTAGGAGTGAGGCAAATGTGCATGGCTGTACTTTGAAGTCACAATGCTGATCTTGGATTCATTGCCACGTACCACAGCCTCTTACACAGTTCTCGTGGCAGTGCCTGCATGCCAAGAAGCTGATTTTACAAACGTGTCATGATATTACACCAGTGTAAGCACTGAAGGACTTCAGTTCCCCAGTGCTGCTTGTTCAAACCTTATTAGTACATAAAACCTTGATAATGAATAAATAAAAAACCTCAGAACACATTTATTGTAACAGCTATATGCATTCTTCAGCAAAAGTTATTCAGACATGTAACAATAAGCTCCAAAAAATGATAGTGATAAAAGTTATTAAAGCTAAAAAGAAATATATGCCTTCAGGGGCACTTCCCTACTCGTGGTCTGTGTTACTAGTCTTTTCTGGTTATATCTATGCAACTATATGATTCCATAGTACCAACTGAAGAATATAAAATTTAGAAGCTTGTCCTCAAAGCTGAATGCAGCGTTAAACTAAAAAAGTTCTCTTCCTAAATCAATCCCCAACCAAGAAGAGCACCACGCCAAAAAAAGTCCAGAAAACAAAAACCAGCAAGACTCCCTAAGCAAAGTATTATTTTTCTGAATACTGTAATAATCTCCCTTGAAGATTTTTCAAGTTGAAGAATTATTATAAATAAATCTAGCAGACATATAGCCCTTTTAAGCAATAAGTGGAGCTTTATAAAGTTTCAGGTCCCAAATGTGGGCTAAAAGTCAACCTTGCTGTGGGTTTGGTGTCTTCCAAGGGGCCTGAAACACACGACCTCTGGAGTTTGAAAGAAAAAAATTACGTAAAGGTCCCTCAAGTGACACTGGCAGCAAGCACAGTTTGTCTCTGACAAACATGTCTGTCTCTGGGCCTGTGTCCTTGTGCAGGTCCCGGTTACTGTTTGTTGCAGTGCCCATGTTTGCTTTAGGTGTAACCACCTTCTGCAGGACAAGCGTTCTTACTGTTTCCATCAGAGAAAGACCTTGCAGAGTACCAGTGCTGCCTGTTTTCAGACATTTATCACAGATTAACAGCAGCAGAACACTCGTTCTGCAGTATATGACAATGGGATTATTTGCATTTATTGCAGGCCTTGACCCTGCCGGTCCCTTATTTGAAGGAATATCACCAACAGACCGTTTATCTCCAGATGATGCAAACTTTGTAGATGCAATTCATACCTTCACTAAACAGCACATGGGCCTCAGTGTCGGCATCAAGCAGCCTGTGGCTCATTTCGACTTTTATCCCAATGGAGGCACCTTCCAGCCTGGCTGTCACATTCTGCATGTGTACAACCACATTGCACAATTTGGGATCACTGGTAAGAACCAACGGCACAGAGTGGGAGGCAGCAAGACAGCTGTACTGATTCTCTCTGGGAAACTACATAACTGTGGGCTTAAACAGCATTTAAGTATTATTATTATTATCACCCCTTATATGCAAGGTATTTTCTTGTTTAGAGATCAGATCTTTACATGTCTGGAGTTCATATTGGTTTTACTGACTCCAGTAAGGAATTGAGCTGCCTAGCACTCCTGAAAATGAGGCCATGAGCATCCTGCTGTCAAGCATCTCTGAATAATTTAATGGTATTTGTTTCAGCAGTAGGGGAGATGAGAAATTTTTCTCCACAATTATTCTAATTAAGCCGGATTTGTCTATTGTGCCATTAATTATTTCAAATCAAATAAAACACAGGTCTGTACTACTCACCTCCTTAGTTCACCTTTTCCCGACTTCATGACCTTCAGAGGCACAGATAACACTCTCTCTAGGACCTGACTGCCAGTGTTCCAGGCTAGCTTTTATTTATAGAAGCATATTTCCAATGTACCTAAACATAAACATATAGAGAAACTGATGCAACATACTGAAAAAAGTCCTGATGTGCAGTGACAACCAGAAGTGCTCACTGAAACCCCCCAAAAGAGCCCTGCTCACCCACCACATGGCATTGCAGAAGTATTTCTCAACTATCACCACACAATGCCTAAATCTGGGCCTTACTTGTTAGAAGATAAATTGTGACAAATGTGAAACCAAGCATCCACTCAAAAGCTTATCAGTGGACATATAAAACGGCCCATCGTGATACATCCTGATTGCACAGAATAATTTTTGTAATTTGATGGCACTTAAAGAACAAAAAGATACCTCTCATAATAGCAGACCTATTTAATATTTTTATTGCATTTAATAAAATTTTTCTCCTTTTTCCCAAGTAGTAACTGCAAGAAAAATTGAATTCAACCTAAGAGTTTGTCAGTCTAATAGGGACAAAATATGGTATTGCTGCCTAAGCATCCAAAATCCAACAGTGTTCAACAATTCAGAATGAGACTGCGGTCTTTAATGTGGCATGATCTGAAAGACTGCCTATCAACTCAGATTGTATTTTCTATTGACCAAAACAGCCAGAACAATGAAATCAAGGTTCATATTTACAGTCTGATACAGTCAGGCTAGAGAAGGTTAAGCAGAAAATTATTCAAGTTTATTATCATGGGAGTTCGGCCATTCTATTTTTGAATGATCCTATGATGTGTGATTTCTGAGGCAAAACCACAATGCAAAGGGTAGTAGAGGGGTGTGGGGGGAAACAATAACATATGTTTATAGTTGGCTATGGTACTCCTCTGCAGTTGAAATGGTAAAAAGAAACAAGGGCACATAAAATTTTGTTGTTGCATTTTTTCAGGCATCACTCAAACTGTGAAATGTGCCCATGAGAGGTCCGTTCATTTGTTCATCGACTCTCTGCTGCACAAGGACAAGCAAAGCACAGCTTACTGGTGCAATGACATCAACACTTTCAACAAAGGACTGTGCCTTAGCTGTAGGAAGAACCGGTGCAACACCCTGGGCTACAACATCAGGGAGGAAAGGCTGCCCAAAAGCAGACGACTCTTTCTGAAAACAAGAGCACATATGCCCTTCAAAGGTTTGTGGGAATACGTTTTACAGTGTCCAGATTGATCACAAAGTGGAAGACTGAGCCTAAGCCTCATGATTCTATTTTACTCATTCATTAAAGCTTTTAAAATCTGTGAGAATAATCAATTTGCTGAGACAACTGAGAATCCCAGTAGGCCATCTTGATGCCCTTTCATCAACATCCTGGCTTTCATATTTCTGTGGGAAAAAGCACACTGCATGCTTGCCCCAGGCTAGCTGTGGAGCCGAGGGCTCGCAGATGTGTGGGGTCCTGATCTGCAGGATTTTCCTACAACCGGACTGTGCAGGTTTGTTGTAACATATGCAGGCATACAGCCAACCCCAAAAAAAGCAGCACAATTACTCTGGGAGGCCTGTTCCGAAACATCCTGTTCTGAATTTGCCCAAACTTTATCTGCAGCTAGACTACGAGATTACATACAAATTACTACTTTTCAAACAATGGACAGACAACAGAATAGCATAGACTTTTACAGGGCTGAACTGTAGCACTAAAATTAAGACTGGCACTCAGGCTTTAGCTCCACTACATTACTTTACTGAGTCAGTGTGGATTTTTTGGCTGTAGGACCAGACAGAGGGGCCACGGCCTGACAGGGGGCGCAGGGCCTTCCTGCCACTCTCCATTGCACTCAGCTGCTAGAGCCTACTGCTGCTGTTGAACAGACATTCCCTTGCCAGTGGCAAGGTTTACGTACATTTTACAGTGAGAGCAAGCAGGACTTCGCTGGACAGTCCTCTTCCGAGGGGCTCCTGCAGGGAGCGCTCCTCCTCGCCACCTCCTTCCCCGGCTGCCATGAGGCGTGTGGGGAGCAGCGGCGCGGGCGGCCGGGCAAGGCTCGGGCGCGGACCACAGGCCGCACACACGGAGCAGGCTCCCCTGGGGTTGAGGTGCTGCCTGTCCCCGGCACAGCCCCGGCCCTGGCCCCGGCCAAAGGAGTCCCGCACCCCCGCACCTGCTGCCGGGGGTGTGCCAGGCCGGAGCCTCCGTCCTGCTGTAGGGGTCTGTCCCCGCCTGCCCCTCGCCCTGGGCTCTGGGGTTGGGTAGCACTTCGAATGTTGACAGTGCACACCGGCATGAAGGGATGAGGAGAAATGCTTTAAAAGGCTGCTTGCATTATACGGCTTGTCTCCCCACAGTGCCCACTTACTCAGCTGCATTATCACAGATTAAACAAACCAAACCAAAACCCAACAAAAATTCTGATACTTTTAAAATAATTTTGGAAGTCTTCCACTAGCACAGCTGTGAAATATTCAGTGATGACTCCAGAGGGATCTGCACAGCCCTGACTGATACTCAGAGCAGCTGAACCTGCTAAATCTCTTCTTAATACTGGTTTAAATGGCTCAGGAAGAAACTTGAAGTAGATTTAAAAACTCCAGAGTCTGTGTCTAGTTCCTGATGTTACCTTTCTCCAGTACAGTCAGGGTCAGGTCCTTGTCAGAATCGGGGAATGACAGGCTCTGGGGATGCATTGCTTGCTGCTCCCACTCCTGGGCACGGAGATGAGATCCCTGTGTTGCATTCCTCTCTGGACACAGAGCTAGCTTCAGTTTGGGGTAAAATATCTGTGTCCTGTTGCCTTTGATTTCAATTAACATGTTGCATTTTATGCTTGGAACTGGTTTTGCATAAAAAACCATCCTTGGCACATATGTGGATAGAAGTATCCCAGACAATTATCTCCTTTCACTAGAGTTCCCAAACAAAGCGGCAACTGTGGGAAGGTGCTTACAAAGTCATCTTTGTAATGCTTTTTAAAAAAATGTTTGAAGATCATGTGAGCAGCACAAACAGAAGAAATTTGAGAAACCAAACATTACATTTCACAATTCTCTGTGTCTTCACAAAATCTGATGTTTCATTTTCAACTTAATGACATTATATTCTGGAGCATACATTAATCCAGCTCAAACAAAGCTCAAACAGTTCTTACAAATGTGAAAAATGAGGTTCACTCTCCTGTTAGGATTTAAAAGTTTAATAAAGGACAATAAGGGACAAAGATAATAAAGCAAAATTCACAGCACTGGATGCTTTGGCGCTCAGCCAAGGGCACACCTGCTACTTCGGAGACATCCTTTACATACACATCAGTTTGTTACATATTCATAAACAATTATGCATATTCAAACTTTTATACATATTCAGACTTTTCTCCAGGAACTGTTTAGCATGGCTC
Organism: Dicrurus megarhynchus; assembly: GCA_013399195.1. Classification (NCBI taxonomy): domain Eukaryota; kingdom Metazoa; phylum Chordata; class Aves; order Passeriformes; family Dicruridae; genus Dicrurus; species Dicrurus megarhynchus. The sequence goes on from VXAD01008730.1 coordinate 85,144, forward strand.
CTCCTTGGGTCCGCCTTTTTAGAGCATGCGCATTTTTGTCTGTGGTTTTAGTCTGTTTTTATTATCACCCCCAGAGTGGGCTTTGGTCCGTGGTCTCTGCAGACCGTAGTTGCTGATAGCTGGCGTGGCAGTAGCAGGCGTCCTCAGCACACGTTGGTTGGATGCTATCCAATCAAGCAGAGAGCTCACAAGCATAGCTATTTCACTGTTATGTCTAAGTTTTAGGTTAAATGACAGAAATAAAGGCATTAGTTATTGTTTAAAAAACCCCTACATCTTCATAACAAAGCTACATTATACATATAGCATCTATTTGTAATATAGCATCTATTTGTAGAAAGCCACTACTATAATATCTATTACAAAAGCTACTTTACATCACTCATTTTAACATTTGCAGAAAGCCAATATTAGAGCATCTATCTATCACACAAAGAAGTTAATATTTATAATAAAGCTGTGACAGGACCCTGAGTTTTTCCTTGAAGTGAGCACCATAATCACAGCAAAAGCTTAGGCTGTGTCTGATAATATACTGAACAATCAGTTTTTACATAGAAAGAAAACCCAGAGAAAGACAGATTAGTAATAAAAGTGATTTGTAAACGACCCTCTCTGCCTTTGTCCTCATCAGGTTTGCAGCATAAAATCAGCCATTTTGTTTTCTATTAAATGACATGTTTTCAAAAGAAAATACATTGTTCACTAACATACAACAACTATAAACCAACAAAAATATACTGTTTTTCCAGCAAATATGTTAACATTTGTGAACATTCTGAGCTGCACAAAAAAAAAAAATCTATCTGTGCATATACATAAAAACATGATCCTCTTAGCAGTATGTAGTGAAGAATGAAGTGGGTAAAGAGGTTCTACTCAAAAACTAGTGTGCAATAATGTTCCTTCACACCTAAATCTATCAGTTTTTTCTAGAAGGTGGCTGGAAGAATGACCAGATAGAAGAGTTTTGGACTTTCAAATGTAGCTGATGGTATCTGTATGCACATACTCTAAATGTATGTTGCTGGGATTTTTTTTCATAATTTACAAAATATCAAACTGATGACTTCTTAGGCATTTTTCATGCTGACAATACTCAGTTCAGACTTTCCTAAACTGTTGTTCTAGAAACTCACCAGACCTTGAAGCATTAATGACATTGTTAACAGATGTGTGTTAAGCACAACGTATCATTATGCAGTCAAGGAAAGTTTGTGAGTCATCTGTTTTGCAGGGCAGTTTTCCAGTTGATCAGAGAAACAGCCTGACCACATTGCATAAGGTCTTTGATCTGTATCATACATCTCTGGTCATGCCCAGTCACAAGGATTTGTCCAGTCACTAGACAGAAGGCTTGCCAGAAATTCTGACAATTAAACTTCAGAAAAGCTGAAATACTTCCCATGGAAGAATGTTTTATCCCAAAAAGAAACTCAACTTTCTCTCCATCCTTTAAATAAAGCAACAGGGCCTCAAACTCTAACAGACTACACAGAACAACAAGAACCAGAAAAAATGATAATGTTTTAATTTCAACAAATTAGTTTAAAAGCTAAAATGGAATAACCATCAACTTTCTGCTCTGAAAGGCAAAATTCTTTAGCCTAAGAAATCTGTTGATTCGTTGACCATTCGTTTTGTCACTTTTTGCAAATTCTTCCTTTCCACAGTGTATCATTATCAGTTCAAGATCCACATCATCAACGAAATCCAAGGCAAGCCAATAGACCCAACTTTTACCATGTCTCTGGCAGGGACTAAGGAGGATGCTAAAAACCTACACATCCCACTGTGAGTATTGTATCACATCATCATGCATGTGACTAAAGATGCCAATCTGTAATATCATATCACATTGATAATCATGCTATGAATGAAATGATTCAGTACAGCTAAGTGAACATGAACTGGAAATTGTCCTCTCTTCAGTCATACTCCCTGAAAGCCCCAAGTTCTTAAAATGATCATATAGTTTGTGCAGAAAAAAATCATTATAAAACGAACAGTAAATTTGGAAATTTTTCTGTCCACTTACTTTGGTCCATCCCATTGCTAAGACAGGGAGGTGTCATCAATTAAAACACAAATGAAAAAATCAGCTCTAATTGAGATAAAGAATTTTGGGTATTTATCATGATGGATACTAACTGTATTAACGAAAGCAAAGGCAATTGTGTGGGTCAGCATTTGCTCTAGCAGGAAAAAGTCATAACATAGATGCTATTATGGGACACCTCTTCTTTTGCTGTCAGAAACCACCACTGCTTCATCAGCTGTTCAAGCTTCTTCCACTTCTGCTTCTTTCCTAGTATGTTGTCATATTTCACCACTTTTTTGCACCTGGAGGAAGGACATCCTCCAGACATTAATGTTTTGTCCTGGAGAAGGAAACATAGTTCTTTCTCTGGTTTTAAGGGGAAAAAATCCTATTTTTTTCGCTTTAATTCATGATAATTAAGACAGCATTATTCTTATCTTGCTTTCTGTAGAGTTGAAGGTATTAGTGGGAATAAAACCTACTCCTTTCTCATCACCCTGGACACTGATATCGGTGACCTAATAATGATCAAGTTCAAGTGGGAAGGAACTCCAGTTTGGGAAAATATCTGGGATACATTTCAAACCATAATACCATGGACAAAAGGCACCCATCGACCAGGACTTATAGTGAAGGCAATAAGAGTGAAAGCAGGGGAAACACAGCAAAAGTAAGTGTAATGAGAACACTCAACACCACAGGTGTTTGGCACACAGGTTATTCCAGTTCAAATACAAGCATCTGAGTCCCAGCAGTCACACCAATAAATTTCAATGAAACAGGATACTATGCAAAATAAATATCGATTCCAACATTAACATAATGAAATATTCAGATTCTTACTTATAAAAAATATGCCAAATCTTAATTATTTGACGTTCAATACCTACTTTCTAGAGAAACTCAGCATCACCCTTCTTGAAAATACTCATTAGAAGGAGCATGTGCTGTACTGCACAGTCCTCTGATTCTTTTTGGTCTTCTTTCCCGTTTATTGCTTTGAAACTGGATCACCAAGTCTAAGCAGCTTTGTTCTCTACATACAGCAATGCTAACAACACATTTGAAACTGCCTACTCCTACAGAGAAATTTCAGCCAGAAGACAGATTAAAAAAACTTATAATGATTCCCACTGCTTTAATCCTTTGAGAAATTTTAACAGAGCAGTTTCATTAAGGTTAATGAGAAAAGCACGCCTTTCCTTGTAACCGAGGCTCAGTCTTAGAAGGCAATTTTCCCTTGGTACATTCCCTTTCTTACCACCACAACTAGTGCAGACTTCCTGTGGAACAACTGTTACTGGCAGAGCTGCAACTCCTTAATATTGACACAAAAAACGAATTAGACAATTTAAAGAGATATTTCAGAAAACAATCTGTGCGTGCTGAGGGGCAGAGGAAGGATCATATTCTCTCAGGTTTAATCCTCCTGAAAATGTATTTTGGAGGTATTTTCCTAACCTGGCACATGGCACGTGCCATTAAAATAAAATGAGTTTCTGTAACATCTCCTGCTATTTTAAAAGCCACGATCTGAAATCAGTACTGACCTAGCTGGCAAAGGAAATTAAAGCAAAGCATACATTGCAAACGAGGGAGCTCTGTTTAGGTACAAGTTCCTGTACTTTGACAAAAAAGGTATGAAGGTGAGAAGTCATTTTCCTAACCAGGAAGCTCTTGTCCAGTGCAGCTGTGCCAGTAACCTGGTACAAGCCAATTACTGCTGAGGTACTACTTACCTTACATAGGAAATGATTAAGTGTGGGGGGTACTTATTATACTGACAAAAATTATATTGGTATCTTCAGGTACCTAATGCTCCTTAGAAGTTTTTTTTTACTGCAAGTGGAAGCAGTTTGAGCCAAGCTTTTAGTGGACACTGATTATGTGCTGGGTTTTGTTCTTTGCAATCTGGGCAGTGATGTTCAGTTACCACTGAAATACTGCCTTAATGTTTAGGGGGGGAATGAAAGATGATTAAGTAGTTCTAAAAGGAGAAACAAAGGACACTCAAGGAAAAGTATTTTCTTCAAAGAAAAAAGGTCTGTAGATTTCTGCCTTCCTCAGAAGACCAAACATCGTGTATTGCAGAATTAGCAATTTTGGAAATTCAATAATTAAAAAAGGTAGTAAACACAAAATATATTTTGACTTCTCTTGTTCTTTGAACAATTGACAATATTTTATCTCCAGGCATCTCTACCTCATGATGTTTGTGATCTTTGGACACATGACGAAAGTTCCTTTGTTAGATTATCTAATGGCAAACTCTTGAGATATAACAGCATAAACTTAAAAAGCAGTTAACAAACAGACCATTATGACCAATAAAATACCAGATTCCAACATATTTGGTTTCAAATATTTCTGTAGCATATGTAGTTGCTGATTTTAGAATCCTACATAGCTGATTTTTAGCAACCTCCCAGCTAAATACCTGCAATGCAGCAGCCCAGATAGTGCAGCCATGCTGGTAACAGAGTTGAAACAATGTCAATGCACTACAACAGTAAGGCCCAAGTGACTGTGAGGGTGTGCTGGGGAGAACATGCACAGTGACACCAGGGAGACAGAGGCACAATGTACCCAGTACCCAGGAGCTGCCTGCTCCTCTTCTCCTCTGTGCCTGTGGTCTGGCATGCAGATACATCTCTTTCCTCACAAGCCTATAAAAACGGTAAGATACCTTTGTAAAAGACAGGATAAAGAACTGGCGAAAGAACGGGAGATTCCAACTAACATGCTTTCCAACCAACATCATGCTCACATGTTGTCTTTTCTTTCCAGAAAAACATTTTGCCCCCAATACATTGACAACATTCACCTTCATCCATCCCAAGAGAAGACATTTGTGAGGTGTGAAGATCGCTTCCAGAAGCAAAACAGAAAATGAGCAAGAACACAAAAAGACAACTCCTCACCAAAATATTCAAAATATGATACATCTAGTAAAATGTTTTAAAAATTCACAGCTACATCAAATATCCTAGCAGTTTCAGAGATAGTGAAAAAATACATTGAAGTATTCAGTTTTTGTGATCCAACAGTAAGCTGAAATATGCACTTTGTTCATCTAGGAGCATACTCTGAAAATTATCAACAAGCAGCTTCATCAGCTGTCAATTTTCAACTGTTAAAGTCTGAAAAAAACATCTGCTCACCAGAAGTAAAAATGTTATTTGACAAAATCATTGCCGTAAGCATTTGAAAAACTTAATTTTGTCAGATTTAAGGGAGAAAAAGAAACTCCATTTCCCAGTAAATACTTTGAAACTACTATCAGTTAAAACTTTCCTAAATTATTTCCTAATGAAGGGGGAGTTAAATAGTTCATAAAAGAAAATACTACCGAATAGATATAAAAATAAAAAATGCTTGAGCCATAATAACCATATGAAAACCCCAATAACAGTATCATCTAACATTTCTGTAATAAACTTTGTTCGCTTTGAAAATGCTTTGCTATTTAACTATTTTAATTTAAAAACTGATTTAAATTACTAGCAATTTAATTATTTGAATGATGTTTAATATATTACACAAAATTCTAGCACAACTAAGTTTAGTTATTTTTTGCAATTAAATAATATTTATCTGTTCAGGTAAGGTCTGAGATTTTTAGATTCTAAACCTCTGTATACCAGATTTTGGCATGACTTGAAAGTGCCAGAGTAACTGAAAATGGTGAAATCTTCAAACAGCTTCAGAGCATAAAAACAAACTTTATAAGGACAAACATACACAATTCCATTGTTTCCTATGTCAGAATATAAACAACAAAAAGAAACATTACTGTCTCAGATTGTTTTTATGCTATGGCTTGTGCATACTGAAATAGAAATCAATATATATGTATTCCTTTGTCATTTTAATGCTAAGCACAAGATTCATTAAAAATTAAGTGTCTTGAACTCTGAAGTTTGAATGTAATTTGTGTTCAATATTCTCTAAATGGTAAAAAAACGTGCAAGAAAGTGCTAAGACCTGGAGCAAAGCATGTTTTTTCATAGCAAGACATTGCAGGGAATTTTGAATCAAAATATCCAGATGTTATCAGGAATAAAGTGGGATTTATTTAGACAGCCCAACAAAGGAACAAGTTGAGCAGATCCTGCAAGCAGTGAACAGTGATGAGATGCTAAATGCAGGCATCTCTGCCAACTATTCAGAATATTAACTTCTAACTTTCACAATCTGTTTTCAACAACTACCATCCCTTTAAACAAACAGGAATATTCAATACAGAATCAGAAAGGCTCACAAACTACAATGGGAACTGAAGCATACTTAGATCTCAAATGAGAATTATTATCCTTCCTGAGGTGTACATTCCAGAAGCTGTTCCTATATTTAAAATGGCTCCTAGGAGTAGCATCTTGATTAGATAAATATTTATATATTTAAATACAAATTCCATGCAAAAGAATCCTTAGGTACTCACTGAAAACAAAGGTTTATGCTCTGAAAGATTTTGTTCAATGAAGCAAACTGGATTTTTGAACACAAAGGAATATCCACCTTCAGTGTCAAAAATTAAAATTTAAATTAATTTCATGCTTCAGGTTGCTATCCCAAATATTTAAAGTTTGCAACATAGTTATTTTATGAGAGCTCTGTAATATGTTCTGTGTTTGCATAAGAATCAATTGCTTAAATACAATAGCTGAGTCAAATCAGGAACATACACAGAAGGCAATTTCAGCCAAAAGTATCTGAGAGAGTTAGGTAAGCACCAAGGCCTTGTTTTGGTTATTTTTTTACATTTGTAGTAGCTGTAATCCACCGGTGAGACTCAATTGCTAGAGAGACCCCGTGACAGCATTTTTAGGGGCATGAAGTTACAATGGACCATGTCCTGTACAATGACAGGCAAGGAACAAATGACAACATGGCCATTTTAGTTTTCCAAAGCACAATGAAAAATGAGAGTAAACAGAGAGAGAAGTATGTGTGGCTAACTCAAAATCAGGCATGTCTCTAGATTGTTTCTAGAATTCAATTGTTGCTACGGCAAAAAGCTAAAGACCTGACATTTACTTCTGTTTCAGGGTTTTCTTTTTTTATAAAATACTTGTCTATTTAATACTGTCCCTGAAATTGCATTTACATCAGTTATCACCAACTTTCTAAGCTATGAATTTTGTAAGCTTCCTGAACCAAATCCTACCCCTATTCCTCAAAAGAAGCTTTTTTCAGAAGATATTGAAGGATGACAGAGCAAGAGACAAAGGCTAAAAAGAATTGGGCTGTACTTCTCCTTCAGTACAGAAACTACACTCTTAGAAACATTTCAACATTACATTTCATTGCAAGAATTGGCATTTCTTGCAAATTACTATCACTTACTTGGTAAGAAGGCTGATAAAGGGATCTAAACTTCAGGAGAAACAGGCATTACTTCAGGAAAAGCAGTTGGAAGAAGGGTCAGAGGTGTCTAGAGTGTGCTGAAACTCAAGAAATGGGGATACTGCAGTTTTTTTCTGGTTTTTGTGAAAAACATTCTCCTGTTCAACTGAGAGAAGTTGGTATATCCTCAGATAAGATAATTTGAAAGTTTTTAAACAGTAGGAAATTAAAAGAACATTCAGTATTTGAACTCTTGCAGATATGAAGATACTACTTCTGATGCCATTTTTCACAAATCCTGTATCCAAATTCTGTCCCTCTGTTTTGACAGCCATTACAGTAATTTCTGATATAAAAGTGAAATAAAGCCCAAGCTGCAATATATTGACTCTCACCATGCCTGAACATAAAATTGAAGTCATACCTAAATTTCAAGTGCCTATAGTGTAGTGGTGCCTTACTTTGTGCTCATTGGAATTACACCTGTCTCACTCCATACAGCTGACTTGAGACCTTGGAAGCCACCAGGTGCCTACTCCTGTCAGAGCATGCACAGCTCAGAATGACAGAATGGCTGCTGTCCTTTTCATCACCTCTCTGTAATAATGAACCTCCAATATTCAGAAATAAAAACCTCTTCCTTCCGTTTTGTGTTTTTCCTGAAAGAAATATTGGAATACTAATTAAAACCCAAATTACAGCAATGACTTACAGTCTGTATGGTATAAAGTTTCATTGTTTAAGAGGACTTTGATGCCCTTGTCATGCTCACACCATTCTGACTATGCTATACATGCTTCTACACCAGAGGTGAATGCATACATTTAATACCCAAAACATTAAGAAATGCAAGATGAATACATGAATAGGTACAAATAAGGATTATTATGTCAAATATTAGCTATAAAAATTATGTACTGATTTGTTTCACCTGTGTTTTAAAATATACATGAAACTTGTATTTGAGCAGCTTAGGCATTATTTCCACCTCTCAGGTCTGTGTTCCTACACAGAGATTTAAACACAACCACCACCACCTCTGTTTGGCACCTCTGATGAGGATTTGCAGAAGTGCTCTGCTCCAAGTGATTTTCCCTTAATGCCCTTTGCACAGACAGTGCTATTTAGCTACAGGGAGAAGCACTTCTATAAAAGTCATGGGGGGTGGTGGGGGAGGCATTGTGAGGAAGGAACTCTGCGTATGCTTGGATAACATCAAAGTCCACCCTGCTCACTTCAGGAAACAGATGTCTGAGCAGGCCACTCTCAACAAACAGCCCTAAGAATGGAAGACTCAGTGGCAGGACCTGGCTTTCAAAAGCAGTCTTATCACTTAAATCAAGCATGCAGCACACACAAAAACCCAGAGACCCAGCTTAGCAGTTTTAAAAAGCCTTGCAAAAAGCGCATTTGGTCCTTCTGTAAATCTCATGTATTCAGAGTATTGCATATTAATTCCAATATTCCTCTCCAAATATATTACCAAAAGTATCAATCAGTAACTATGGTGCCAGGCTTGAACATCCCACCAGCAACTAGTTTTCATTTTGAAGGTAAGAAAAGTTTTATTCCTGTGATCATATAAGCAATTTAAAATTAATTTCATGGCTTTCCCTAAACAGGTTACACAAACACATTTATTCCTACATAACCGCATGACGTTAAAATTGAGAGGGACACTTTGAGAGAGACAGTACAATTACATTTTGGCATGACAGTAAAAGTCAAAAATTAAGCAAAGTGGAATCTGTGTATTCCTCTTTGTTCTAAGGGTTCAACAAGTAAATGGATCTTCAGAAGATGATTTCATCAAGTCTATTTATTAATGCATTTCAAGTTTCAAAAAACCTTACATATCTTTGCACAATACTTTATTTTTTGCATTTTTTAGTAAAAATTTCCAAAGTGAACAAAAAAGAGACTGTATAAAACACAGTGGACATGAAATCGACAGTAGTATTTCTGTTTCATTGTCTTGAACTTTCTTTCGGCTTTACCACATCTTGACTTGCAGTGGAGAGTTCAGTGCACATTTCTGCTTTCAAAAAACATTTAACTTAGACTCAAAATAAAATAGGGCAGCATTTGTCTGCCAAAATCCTACCACAGGATAACATTACAGGCAAAAAATTTACATGTTCCAAAGTCTACCACACTCAAGAAGTTACTAAGAACTCTTGCTGAATAAAAGTCACCATTTTAGAAATGCAAACCCACTTCCAATCTTTGCACAGTCTTAAAACAAATGTATTTAAAATTACTTAAAAGCAACTACATACACTTCTAACTAGTTAAGATCATTTAGAATTATTTATATCGTCTATTGGACTTGGGGTTTCATGTACAAAATTTGTCTCTAAACCAGGTACAAAAAGCTGTATTTTGAAAAAGTTACCACATACTGTACAAGTTTACAAGGAAGAGATCCCATTATATTCTGTAACATTTTTGGCCTTGCTGGCTTGCGTCACATTATGAGAATGATTGTGTAAACCTTATACTCTTAAAAACAAAACAAAACAAAAAAAAAAACCAAAGGAAGCCTGTCCAACCCTTAGTAAATTTTCTCCTAAGCAAAGCCAGGAAAATTATAGCCATTTGCATCTCTAATTAGCTCGGTGCTTTTGGAAAACAAGCAATAAATACATCACAAGCTTAAACATTTTGTAATGCCCCCTTTCATCTCCTGCATAGCAGTAAGCACCTTAAGACATCTTTTATTTCATCTTCAAAAATGCCAATTATTTACATTCGTAATAAAAACTCTGGAATGGGACACTGTGCTGTTGAACTTCACTACTGGTATAAATGTGGGAAAATTGGTAGTCCTAACTACAGTTTTAACTCTGCCGCAGAAGCTGGGCAAATCACTCTAGTGGTTATCAATCAACAGTATCATGCTGAAAAGTTATCCAAATACTTGATAAATTAAAAAGAAAATAAAAAACTACAGCTTTTCTTTCTTTCCACATCCCTTAGAACACGAACTTGATTACCAAGCTGTAAGAACATCTGAACAGCCCAAATAAAATGGTTGCAATTTTTAAGCAAGTTGAATAACAGGCAGAACTTTCTAATAAAGCATGGAAATATTTGATCTATTCATTATTTCACTGAATAATCAGACAAATTAAAAATATTTATGCTGAGCTACAAGGAAGACACTTACATAAAACATTTTTGAAACATTCTGACATTTGCAAAGTTTGCAGAACACCTGTTAAATCTCTCTAAGACCATCCAGTCTTGTATGCTGTGTTTTAGCAGCTGTTGGATAAAGATGAAATGAGTGCTTGAAACAACTTTGATAATGATAAAAAAAGTGTGATTGGATTCAAAATTGCTGTGTAAAGCATCACAGGACCCTTGACCACTACACACCATCATCCTCTGTTATCCTGAGTATGTCAATTAAAGAGTAATTTCTTCATTAATAGCGGAAAAGTTTTATAATACAAAGAAACATCCATATTGCAATTCTCTTGTTTACAATTGCACACAAGTACGGGTGTACGTTAGAAATACATGTCTGCATATAACAATGTATATACATTGACAAGTAATGTCTCCAATGCTGAGGTGGTCTAGCTTCCTAGCCTTGTCTGGCAGTTGAAAAATATATATTTTTCTCAATTCTTGAGTAAAAGTTTTACTACAGCCATATTTGCCTGCAAGTGAAGAAAATGCAGCAATGAAGAGCACAGAAGGGGGAAAGAATCATGATATGCTAGGACTTTGTGCCACTAAATTAAAAATATTCAAGAAAAACACTCTTCTTTTTGAGCTGGAAGATTCTCTCATTAAAAATTAACCACTTCCACTTGTTTTGAGGGCATATCATGCTTTTTTTTTTCCTCTTCAATTTTTGAGAGTTAGACTGGGGACAATGACTTATTAGGTTTTCTTTGGAGTGAGTTTTCCCATTGTAGGCACTAGGAAGAACCAAGGCAAAAAGCTGCAGTCAGCGTCTCATATGTCCCATCTGATAACTCTCTCGGGGCCTTTGCCGCTGTGGGGGCTGAGTGGTTTGTGGTGGTCTCCTCCTTTTTAAAGTGCCTGTTTCAAAGAAAAGTAGCCATTATTAAAATTACTTGTAAAAACTCAAGGTATTTCCAGAAGTGTTGCCCTGGCCACACAAATTAAATACAACTGTTTTTCTGGAAGGCTTCAGATTTAGACCTGCAAAATTTTAACTAGATGAGTAACTGCATGGAGGACATACAGAATACATTTCAGGATCTCGACAGTAGTTCCTTGAACAGGCCAATTCTTACAAAGTGTAGCATGGAATAGGAAATAAAAGGAACTCTGACACTGGAAAAAGTCTTCAAAGCTTTCTTTTGATATGCATATTACGTTATAGGAAAATAAGGCAAGAATTAGATTTTCATGAATTGTTTCACTGGCATCAATTTAATTTGTAGTTTCACAGTGCCAGACTAAGAACTGTAGGTTGAAGACGCCTGAAATTTCTCTTTAGAACAAAACAGCTGAGGAGAAAACATTTCCCTATAATTAGCTAGAGTACTCACCTGGAAGTGGTTTATGAGGAGGCAACTTTGGATTACTGCTTGGAGTATGAACACTGCATATTTTAATGAAGCCAGCCATTAGCATGATTAATGCAATTCCCATAAGCAACACTGCCCACCAATAAGCCTAAAAAACAAAACCATAACAACAACAAAAAGATTTTGTGGGGGCTGGCATACATGCACAAGAGACAGAGGACATTGAATATGGCTTGTCACTGCATTTAGAAGTCATCAAAAAGCTTTTCTGAAACATCACTGAGAATATGTGACCATAACATTTTAAAAGAATGTCCCCAAACTTCTTCCACAGAAAAGCCCCAATACTTCCATTCTAGTATCAGAAGGGTACTTCACAGAAGATACACTCCAACAGAGCTAGATAAGCCTAAAACAATCTCCAGCTTACACAAAATTGCCTATGCAGCTCTCCAACAGTGTTTCACTCTAGCTCTTCTTCCAGTACATTATTGTTAAAGTGTCATCCAGCACAATAAAAATGATGAATGCTAAAGATCAAAATATTTAGTTCTTTAAAAGAAATCAGAGCATTCAAATATGAAGAGTTAAAATATGAAAGAACAGTAAACTAAAAATGTAAATGAATAGAGATAATAACAGATACTATTTGTTTGTTTGTTATTTGTTTCCATTCCCTTCAATCTAGCAAAATTATTTGTTGCACACAGGGTGCTTACAGAAAAACTAGTAAAACAAGGGCTAATTATATTCTGAAGAATGCTGAAGCACTCTGCATGTAGAGCAACACTTAACTATGAAACTTGATTACCAAGAACATTTCATATTAGACTTGTAATATAAAAATATACTTACCACAATCCATTCTGCAATATTTTCATATAGTTCTGGATTAAAAATTGCTTTCTTTAATCTAGCTAGAGGGCCATCAGCATCTACTAGCCGACACCTCATAAACACATCACAGTAGCCTTTGAAATCATTACAGGGAGATCCAGGTTGCAAAGTAATGGTTTCAAGATGAAAGTATTCTTGCCATCGGCTCGAGCCTGTGCTTGCACAAGTAGCTGGATCCACTGAAAAGTGAATACAAATTAATCAAAGCATTATTGTATTACAACATCTGTGTATGAATTACCCACCCTAGTATTCAATTGTTCAAAATGCTTTTCTATTCATCTGTAAAAATGCAAAATATATGGTTTATTTCCTACAAAATACAATGCAATATCTGTCTGAAACTACGTATGAAAAAAATGCTCTCAAGCTAACAAAAACTCAAGTCCAAACACCATAAGCAGATTCCTTAGACCCCTCCTGATCTATTTACACTTATGACACAGATAAGTCTTACTTATCAGATAAGCAAGACACAGATAAGTCTTACTTTTTCTCATGCAGCAGACATGGCACAGTTCTCTATCATCCTTGCCATCTGAACTAGCACATGTACACTCCTCCAAGCCGTGCTTCTCACAGATAGAGCCTGCACATTGCTGTGGGAGACAAAAGCACAACAACACAAAAATCAATTTCACTTTTAAGCACACTGACATTAGAAAAGACATTAAAAATTTATACCTGAAAGCATAATCATAGGTCTAAAGATGCATATCAATAAAAGCAACTGCTTCAATTTTTTTCTAAAGCTTATAAACAAAAAATTATTACAGTTATTTGACTTGAGTATTTTGGCATATTTTCCAGCTTTTTAGAAGGTGATTTGCCCTATTTTAATTTTTAACACAGTATCTTCTTTTATAGCCTCAGAGTACCCTGCAAAACATGCACAGCACTATGGTTCACACTGAAACATGACTACTCAAAACCATGGTTAGAGAACTAAATCAAACACATGTATTCACAAATACTTCTCTTGGAAAATAATTAAAATTAATGGCAGAAAAGATTCTGTATTTAATTTCACTGTGTGAGGATCCCTCAAACTCATAGTTCAGTGTATTTAAAATCCTGTTTCAAAATCAGTAACTATAAAAAGACAATTCCTCTATCTTTAAGATGGCTATAAATTAGCTGAAAAATACTACAAGCAGTATTTGATTAAAAACCTGGACTGTGGAAAACAGAGCAACACAAGTTACAGGTCTTTAAGAGGATGATTTTTGCTTGTGTCTGCTTTCAAGTAAACACAGATCAGTTTATAAGAGACTTCCCATCAATATTTCATAGCAACTGCCATGTTCCCTTTAACCCAGGAAACTAATGGCAGTTCAGAATAATTCTAATTCCATATGCTTTCACATCAGTGCCGTATGTACATGTTTGGAGGAACTGTGTATTGCCAATAAATGAAATTCAGCCTCTGTTGACAATATATCCAGTTTTCTAAGGCAACAGAATTACTTGACCAAGACTGAAGACAAATGAAAAGATGGAACTAGAAAATAAAACACTTTCAAATAATCCTGATTTTTACAAAAAACTTTAAATATAACTTTCTCAGACAGTATAGCTACCTTGGGATTTGTTACCTACTTCTTAAACTTTGGTGTACTTTCACTGTTAATTTGACTGACACCAATAAATCAAACATCTATACTGAAGAAAATAGTATAAGTAAGTATAAGTATGCAGTAAGTATAGAAACCACATCAATTCACAAGACAGTGCCTTGCAATAAACAACATTAGCAGATACATAAGACTGTAAAAACCATACCCCCTTTATGCAAACTTGGGTGTTCCTGTTGCACACTGTGAAGTTTTCTTTGGGTTCAGATACTGGACAGAGAGCACTGACACCATTACACATTCCTTCCTTAGCACAGTCGGAATCATTCCGACACTTATCTGTCCTCAATTTGAAATCACACTGGGCAGTGCAACACGGGCCTTGGCTGGGGCTGGAAAGAAACACAAATTGTGGATGCCAAGAAAAAGCATGAACCATTCCAAATGAACTATTCACCCTGAAACCTACTCAACCACTCAAAAAATTTCTGATTTGTGCTAATCAAAGTGTGACTTGAAACTAATTTTTCCCATACCAAAATTATGCTTATGAACTTCTCACTCATTGTTTAAAGCATTTTAAACAAAATCAGTATTTTCATAAAAATGCAGGTAAGCAGATTCAGATTCTGAAATACCCATCAGAGTTCCCACTAAATACCCAAAATTAAAGTGTAGTGTAACACACATGCACAATACCTGCAGTTTTTGCCTGGTCTCAACTTGCATTTTTTATCTTCTGGTTGGTTTGCATCGTAACAGCATTCATCTTTACACTGGTCACTGTATCCACAATCACACTGTTCTCCTTGCTCAACCAGTCCATTACCACAGATGGGCTGCCCAGACTCTGAAAAATGCCAGTATGTTTATGTATAAAGCAGTACAAAGAACACGCAAATACTTACAAATGTTAACAAGCATCCAGCTAATCACAATTGAAAGAGCCTGGTCAAGCTGGACTTTAGACTACGGCTCAAGTCAACTTGCATTACTGCTTGCCACCCAGCTTAGTCATTCCCACAATTCATAGAATTTTAAGCCTCTGAGTAAAAGGTTTTGGCTGGTAAGAGTGTGAGTGCAAGAACAAGCTTTCTGCTCAGTCCCCAAGGGAGCTGCATCCTTTCCTGCACTCCTTTAACCGTCAGAGGACCTTAAGGCAAAGGCTGATGGTACTGGGGTGAACTATTCCAAAATCCAAACCTACTGAGTAGATGTGCAAACCTACATGAGCACAAACTCACAAAATTTGTGAGAGCTCACACATCGGACTCCAGAAAGAAAAATTAATGCAAAATTATTTTTAATATCTAAATAGGATTCCTTGTAGTTTAATATGTGCTCCTTACCTCTAGTCCTTTCACAGTGAGCGTGACTGAAAACAGTCTGACCCTGTTTGTTTACTCCCTCCCACCAGGCATTTACAAAGACAGAGAAGAGCCTCCCCCAGCCTTCTCTGCTCCAGACTAAACAGGCTCTCTTGGACTCTCCTCATATGTCAGATGCTCCAATCCCTTAATAATCCTTGTGGCCCTTTGCTGGACTCACTCCAGTATGTCCTGCTGTTTCTGTGCTGGGAAGCCCAGAACTTGACACAGTACTGGAGATCCCAAATTCAATTCTTTACTTGCAGAATCTTTCAGTAAATTAAAAAAAAAAATAAGATAAATAAAAATAAATAAAATTTTAATTAAGCATTACAGTAATATCTTAGCCATTCTGCTTTCAGGAGGATTAAATACATACCAACAAAACAATTATTTCTCTTTTTCTCTAGAACTTGGCTGATATTTCGAATGCTACAGATAGAGAATTTATTGTTGTTAAGTTTGTCCCCAGACGTAGCTCTTGCATACATGATATAATTGCCATTTTCCTTCTGTCCCAAGTTCTTGGACTCTCCAGGAGTGCACTCCATTCCAGAATCATGCTGCAAAACAAGTATTTCACAACTATCTCAATCATGGCAGGTGCAAAAGTAACCTGGATTTGGTAGCCTTAACACAGAATAAAAAAAATAAATAAATAAACCACCATCTTATGCTCTCAGGTTTCTTTCAATACAAAAACTACATGTAAACTCAAGGTTTGATTTTGGGTTCTCTTTGTTCTGTTGTTGGTTTTTTTTTTTCCCCAAGACAAAGTAGCAAGTATCTAATTTCTAAGTTTCATCTTATTTGTATTCTTGGCAATGTACCCGCAAGTGCATGTCCCAGAATGAATGCTGACTTGGAAAAGCCGCCATCTCCTAAAAAGAGTGGCTTTATGATCATAAAAGGGTAGTCAGCATTCTGTGGAATAAAAGCAGGAGGAGTTAACAGAAACCACAGTCCATTCCTCTTGTTTGCTTTGAGGGAGGTACAAAGAGAACTTCAAAACAGAGCAGGAGTCTGTCAGCCAGGGACTACATCTACAGGATCCAGTGTGAGGAATGAAATGCATTACACACTGGCAAAACAAAAAGCCTCATGCTTTCAAGCTTGCCACAAACAAGTTGCATCCCTAAATGACTGTGAAACAGTTCTGCTCAAAAACATTCTTCTTGTTATCCTAATTCCCTCCACTATTTTCTTAGATATACTAGTAGGTATAAATAATCTAATATAAACATGAGCCATTTGTTGAATAAAGTGTCATCTTAATCAATTTTGCAGTGCTTCTTCCTCCTCTCCAGGAGGAAATACAATACATTTAACAAGATGCATGTGACCCTACTCTTTATAAAGACAGGGAAGTATTTAGGGAACAATAATAAAGTACCTTTGTAAGGGATTTAACTACTATAAATAAACAATTCACAAAATGCCCTGTTGCACCAGTGCTGTCAAATAATCATAAAAGGGCACAATTGCCATCCATTTTGTTTGTATACAATGTACGTGCACATATGCTCATGGAGTCAGGATTCTACTTTCCTTGTTTATAAGAAGTAAAACTTCCACTTGTAAATCACACCCTTTGAAATGGCTGAGAATGAGTTAACAGATCACCAGTAATACTTACAGGGGAACCAAAGTTATGCCCAACCTCATGTGCAAAAGTAATGTGAGAAACCTTGGGGGGCACATGAGAGCCATAGTTCTGGACAGTTATGATTCCAGTGTTCAGAGACTTCTTCTTACCATCCGAATACAATTTGCTTTTTTCACATATCCCACCAGAGCTTCCTGCATTCAGACAAAAGTACAACAGTCACACATTTAGGGAAAGAAGTGTTACTTGTCTACCAACATCCAGAGCAACAAACAGCTTGCCTCTGCAGGTTTACGGACTAAGAGTTCTCTATAACCAGTATCGACACAACCTTGAAAGTAGATTAGATTTATTCACACTAATGCTCTCAACACTGATTGGATACATTCACACATGAAGTTAGCTGGTTTAGAATAGCTTTTGAAAACTACTTTGGGCATTCACTGCACAGACGAGCCCTTATTTCATTACACCTGTAGTACAAGACTAGCAGGGTGCAATGTCCAATAGAAGTAGCCTCAATCTACATCCCATCTGGATTTCACTGAGTGAAAAAAATCCATGGTAAATTCAGAGATCCTCTCTCATAGCAAGAGCATTTGTATAAAATGCCTAACACTATCTATTTATCATTGTCAGAAAAAGTACAAACTAAAGCTAAAAATGCTTTTGATGTGTTGGTTAATGAGACCCATGTTTAGAAGGTTGGCAATCAAGTGCATCACACTTCCTGTTTGGTAAATTCCCAAAATTTTGACTTTAATTTCACCATATTTTTCCATAACTTGAGTTTTTACTGAAGCATTAGTAATGTTCTAAAATTCAGCTATTCTGTTGCTAATGCAAATGGTGTCTAAAAATCACTCTAAACAAGTTTTCCTTTCTGAAGTAAAATTTCGATGTAGTGACAAATCCCATTTAATCGATGTCGGCATGTGTGTTAAGGATAAGAATCTCAAAGATCATAGTTTTTCTCAATTAAATTCAGTTTTGAAAGCAGTGTTTAGGGACTGCACATTCCAATTCATCCCGTACTTGCTCAGTGTATACACTAGACTAGTCATCACAGACCCAATTTCTCACTTCTATTCACCATCTGGGCATTATTTACCCTATGGTTCTTCCACAGTCACTAAGGTTAGTCCACACAGGTCCCTCTAACATACTGCAGTCATGGGTCTATTGGCCTCTTACCCTTTATGAACAGTTTAATGTTTCTTCCACCATTACTCAAATTCTGTTAAAGCTCTCAATAATGTTCTCATTAAGGTATCCATTCTCTTGTAAAGTCTCATAGATTGAGATTTTTTTACATCAAAGGACATACTTCAGACCCAAAATACACAACTAGACTGAAACTAATGAGAATCAGTTCAAGAAGAGTCACGCAATAATCATTCTGTTATCTCCCATAACAAGATCTCACTGATTTTAAAAAAATTTCTTTCAATACTACCGAGAAAACCTAAAGGTTCTGCAGTGTAGTTCTTCTACAAAATTTAAACTGCATAATTGTAAACTCTTTTTATATAGAGCAGAAATACTTGTTTCGTCTGTCACTTTACTGGTCACTCATACCTACCATAAATAAAAAGCAATCCAAGTAATATCACCTTTGTATAACAAAATAAATATGCTTTTCTTCATTGTTCATATCCTACTCATCAGAAGTACAGAAAGATGAATTGAAATGACACATTAAAAAAAAAAAAAATTCAACCTTCCAACCAAAATTGTGAAAAGCTAGGAGATTTTTGTGTGTTCGCTGTCAGTTTAAAAGACACAGTCTACCTTTCTTCTAGTGCCTACCGACAATACTTTATCTCATAGCACTGAAGGCTTGTATAGAGTTACCTGAAGGGGCTCCAACCCATGCCAGACCAAGGACTCCGTCATCAAAATCACGGTCTGTAAACACATAGGCCAAGCAATAATCATCATGATTCTGTTCTGAGTTCAGTTCCAGAAACTTTTCCACACCAATGTTAGGAAATCTAAAGGGATTGGAAGAGTCCTTCTCATCTACGGTTGTGTTAATCTAAAAGTAAATTGAAACAAACTGTAAGACAGGTTTCATTTCCACTTGCATATGTCAGCTAAGAGGCTTACTGTTGTCAGTACCTTGCTATGTTAAGTAGTTAAAGATAATGTTTAAAATTTACATGCCTTGCCAAGCTACCACCCCAATATTTAGAAGAAAAAGTGCAACAATAAATGAAGGATTGCATTTGTGTAGTAAATCGCCATTCTCTTATTTCCTTCTATTTCCTTTCCATCAGTACCCAAAAATTTGTATTTATCCTCCTGAATCATCACTTTTACATGGAAGTCCCAACCTGGATAGCCATTCTCTATTTTAGTATTAAAGTTCTTGGACAGTAGCAAGTCCATTCACTACACAACAATGGTGCTGAAAACAAAGTAAGTTGATTCCCATAGCAAAAGTGACCAAAAGTGACCACAGCTTAGTAATAGAAGTAGTGGGCTTTTGACAATAAACACTAAAACCAAACCAAATAAATGGTTCAGGGCATCATTTACTGCAGAGACACTTGTGCTAAAGAACAGTTATAAAACAATAAATGGGTACAAGTGAACAGGAACAGGACATTTGAAGAATACAGCCTCCAAACAGCATCAGTGAAGCTGAAAGCATTTCCAACACAACTTACTCTGATTCGTTTCACCATGAAGCTGATGTTACGGATCCCTGAAAAATCTGTTGACTGGTAAATTGTGTCAATCGCTTTAACATGGCTGGAAATCTGTCAAAAACGAAAAGTATCTACAGTTCAAAGATCTGTGCATTGCACTCTAGCTCATCTTAAACAGCAACAGCTGCAAGGCCTACACTTCTACAATACATCATACTGTGCTCTAGGAACTCTAACAAGCCTTTTTAATTAAATGATGGCCCACGATGGAAATAAATCACTACCCAGTACCTGCATCACCACCATGCCAGATACCACCAAGGGATTTTGCCATTTGCCTTTTTTTAAACACATAATTCCATCAACTTTCAGATACCTGTTTGTGATACTCCTTTATTCACTGCTTTGGTAAGAAAACACTGTAGTTAAAATCCTATTCAAAGCACTGTATTTCTTTTTTGGAGAAAAAAATTTACTTGTTCAGAATTATTCTTTAATTTCTGGCAGAACACAAATGTGGAAAAACTAATAATTTACCTTTTCTAAGAGCACACAGAAATGCTAACACTAAAAAGCTGATTTTGAAGGTGACTTCAGAGCTTTGAAAAATGTTACTCAAATTGCCTACATGCAGTGCGATGAATAAATAGTAGAATTCAGATCTGCAAGTGGCAGTGAAACTTCAGACTTCAGGAGAAGTATGTTAACATGCTTATTTTTAGCAAATTATGAGCAAAACCACTAAATCAAATTGACCCTTTTCCCAGTTAATAGTATATTGGCAAATTAAAAGCATCTGCCTTTAGCTGCCACTGCTTTTTTAACCATCCACTACATCAGATACTACAGGAATAGATCTCAGCATCATTAGCTCGCAGCGTTTTGAGCTAAAATTTCAAAGGGAAGCCTATGCAAGTGTTAAAATAGAGGCTTGGCAGGCTGTCAAACAGGACAGAACTCTTCAGGAAATATTTTTCTGAGTAAGAATTGAGAACAGACTGCAAGTCCTGCTCAGAGGTGCTAAACACACCACAGCTGCCATTAAAAGAGGCACAAGTGCCCAGGACTTTTGTCACAGAAACAGTATCTTTTTAGCAAAATAAAAAGTGCTGTTTCAATTATGTCAAGACCACTTTAACAAATGAAACAAGACATTATAAAGTAAATAAGCAAAAATACATGCAGATAAGTTACATGAAATTTATCAGGACTATACAAAGTAAAAGCAGGTGATTTAAAACAAAAGAATTGGAAATACCTGTGCGATCACAGCTTCCCTCGTTCCATAATGCTTGTAGAATAAATGATCGGTCTGGATATACAGCTGACACGTGTTTTTTTCAGCCTGAGTGGCACGCTTTTTTCTCAAAAGCTGTGGATCATCCTTCTTAGGCTCTTCAACAGGCTTCTACACACGCACAGGAAAGTAATACATTAATTTTGTAGCTCTACATGCTGAACTAGATTACCTAAAAACAACAATGAATTTTTATAAGCATACTCCACTAATACAAACAGATTTTCATTCTTTTTCTTTAACTTGCAAAGTTTGATGAATCTTGAATTAAGTACATTACACTCCGTTTTCAAATACTTTGCATGTCATCTTAGCAAAAGCTCTCCCTGCATTTCATTTTATATGACAAAAGCTAGTCAATGTTACATAGATTTTTTTCATTCATGTGACCTTTGGAATTTTTCTTTTTTATAATCCTTTTCTAAGATAAACAAACAGTTGGTGGATTAGAAAAAAAATCAGCACTGGTGGGACTTAACTACACCTTCCCTAACACCAGTTATTTCAAATTGTAATTACCTTAGTCAGCTACCTCAGCAAACAGAAATGTTTAAGCACTCCAGCATGGAACAAATGGGACACTGAACATGAAGTTAAAGGAACACTGGTTAGTCAAAGTGGTATCTGGTAGCACATTGGCCGTACAGTACTCACTCTCTCTCTTCCAAGATTTACAAGCAAATTTTTGGGAAAGCATGTTATTGTTACCAATGCTGAAAAGTGCATTAATGTTGACAATTTCTGGAGTCACAACATAAATAAACTAAGTTGCTAATGCTATTTAACAAGCCATATTGCATAGTTTTCTTGGTATATATTTAGCTGACACCACAAGATTATGCCAAGACTTGGAACACAGCTCAGAACACAGCTAAGTCTAAGAGAAATTCAGTAACTTGCTGTTGGAAAAAAATATTTCATGACATGTGGTGCAAACTGAAAGCAAACCCACTGTGGGACTCTACCCAGGTACACAAGATCCTTCCACAGGACACTTACCTCTTACAGCAGCCAATCTGTAACGTGCTGTAACCCCTTCAAATTACAGGGTTGTTAGGAAGACCCTCCCACCAATATCACTCAATTTTCCACTGAAAGCACTCAGATATCCCAAGAGTGTTACAGTAACATAACTCAAAAATCTAGAAGTTATTACTCTTTAGAACCAATGTATTACTTGGAGATCAAGGGATCTTGAGACTCTTCTCAACTGCAATTAAGTATATTCCTCATTTCAAGCTTCATTTCCACATCCATCTAAAATTCTAGTTGTTGAAAAATTTGAGATCATGTAGGATTCATTAAGACTCTAAGTAGAACATCTATGCTACAGAAGCAATGAGAAAAAGAATTTAGAAAAATTATATAAAAGGAAACCTCCAGCAATAATTTAAGTATCTCCCAATGTGGAGAGATGACGGCTCACCAAAAGTAAAAGAGACAACATACAAGAAATAGGAAGTTATCACACTAACTACTAATCAACATAATCCATTAGCCTTTGTTGTACCTCTGTTGTTGGTTCTTCTATACCAGTCATCTGGTACTTCTGCATTCTTTCAAATACTGAATGATCTGCACAACCTCCTTGTGGTCCATATTTATGTGGATATTCTAAAAAGAGGAAGGCCACGTTGAGTTTTCAAATTCCAAGTACAAGTCCAAAATATGGCTGCATCACTACAATTTATTCAGTTTGTGTCCAATATTGTGCATGTGGTCTGAGGGAAGCATTAGAAGATTCAAGGTTTATGCAGCTTTTTTTTCATTAAACATTTCTACTAAGACATTCTTAGTTTTACAAACAGAGCAAAAGTGACATTTGCTTCTTAACATTATTTTCTCAGGCAGCACAAGAAAATATGACGAGCAGTGTCTAACATAAAAAAGAGAGCTTTTATTTACACATCTGTACCTGCTTGCTTTAACTAAAAGCAGCCTTCAAAAAATGACATCACAATGGAAAGTTATTAAAGATCAAGTATACTAAAGACTGCTTGAATAAGAGAAAGGGGTTTTTTATGCTACTTGGTAAATGAGCTAAGAAACCTTGCTAACGTTCTTAGAGGATTTTATTATTTTATTCATCTTCCACAGATTTTTTGGAAGTATTCATATTAAGCTACTTAACTACCAATACATAAGAAGGGAATGGATAGTACATGTTAATTAAACATGCTGGAGATCCAAACTAGTGAGAATATCCTACAATCACCTGTTTAACAAGGGCAACTCTTGTAATAGTTGCCAGTGCAGACCTCATTGCATAAGGGAATGTGCTTCAGACACACATGCTAAGGTTTTACTGTCAGTACCTATTGCAGATTTGTAACCTGCAGTTGCAGAAGCTTCCTCTGGAGATGAGAAGTACTGAATACTTGTCCCTTCAATTTCTTCGCAGATTGGATCCCGTCATAAATTGTACCCAAGTAAGAAATAATGGAATACAGATTATGGTAGCCACAGATTTGAGAACTTAAGTCAGGGCAAACCACAGTTTTAGTATCTCAACAGAGTGCCACTTTTGTCAGAAATGTGCAAACTTTACCAAGGTTTTTTGGGAGTTGTTGGTTTGTTTGTTACTTTTGTTTGGTGAGGGGATCCAAATTCACAGAGTAAATAGAACAGACATGTAAGAGTAGACTTGTAAAGCCTAGGCACCAAGGACCTGATGCTCACATTATATGCATTTCAGGTGATTTTGCCCTGGACTAACTCTAGTTTGGGCTGTGGAGTCAAGGCTTGGCAGCAGCTGGAGCACAGCAGATGTGCTTCCTTGGAGTATGGGCTCTGATATGGTTTCACCTGACAGCTGCTTTTAATTATCTTTGACTCTTGTGCCTGTTTCCTGCAGTCATACTGCATGATAATGCGAAACGTCAATATACAGCTTACTTTGTAAGATTATTTCATGACTTTCTGCATATTAGTTTCCCTCATTTAAACTTCTACCACCACCCAAATACCATTTTTGAACTGCTGTCTCATTACATTCCTCCCAGCACAATTTGCCCTGGCACAGTGCCAGAAGAATGGAGAGAAAAAGAGGAAAATATGTTCTTACTGCAAAAGTCACCTCACCCAATTTGCTCCAGCACAGTAGTGGAACACTGACTTGGCCACAACCAATATTAAACAAAAAGCACCACTCTGTTGGAGTCACCTTGTACTTTTTGGGATCCTGTTTAATACCACTAGATTGGAGTTACGAGCAAAGGACTGTAGATATGATCCTTCCCTTCTCCATCTCCACCACCCTTTTTTCCTCCCACAATAGTATGAAGAAGTTCTACTGTATTTAGTCTAATGCAAATTTTCATTACCTACGACCTGACTTCACACCACTGACTTAATCTCTGCAACAATCTCTGCAATGGCCCATCCTGCCTTTCCACCACACACTGCCCCTGCAGAAAACCACTGTACCCTGAAAGCAACTCCTGCAGGAACCCCACTCTGAAGCATTATGACAACTAACAGAACAGTACTGGAAATAAATGCTCTCAGTGTATTACACACAATAATCTGTCTTTTCTCTCCATCTTGTTTCCTAAAGATGTTAGGAAATCCCTTAACACATTTTTTATACTGACTGCCTGCGATTCAAATATTTCTCACTTCAAAAGTAATCTAGTAAGAAATACTTTAAAGCCATGACAGTTAAAATTTAAAAAAAATGAACACAAAACAGTCTGCAATAGCAATTGCCAAGGTTCTGCATGTGCTGCTAAAGACAAATCTCCCACGGACAGATTTGAAACCACCCTGCTAATCACAGGAGACAGGTAATACAGGATAGCTCACTTTGGAATCATTTCTAACTTACAGGGAAAGTTGCATGTGAAGTTGTCATTTGCTAAATGCTGAACTGTGAAGGCACCATTCCCTCTTCATCTTTTGAGACTTCCTATTTCCATCATCCCCTGCAGCAGTTCCATTTTTAAATTTCTGAAGCTAAGCAAGAACTACATGGTGCCAGATGACTTGGACAGTTTTGACCCACAAGACAGAAGTCTAATCCATGCTCTTGTGAAGCTTTCCAATGTTCTGTGATGTACCAGCTTTCTGTGCAGCCTTCTGCCAGCTCTTTGGGATCAAGAGCTTCTTAGCCTACCCCTACCACAACCCTGTGAAGTGAAAAGGAAAAAACATGCCTTCACCACGAACTGATTGCTTACAGTGAACGCAGAGTTGAGGAGAAAGTAGAAGACTATTTTCCAACAGAGCTACAGCAGAAGAGGTTAATAACAGGTTCCATCTTCTAACTAGAAAAAATCATCAGGCAAAAAAAACCCCAACTTTTTCTTTTCCAGTACTGTCCATTTTTGGTTTTTGTACATCCTGGCAGAATGTTAAAAAATAATAAACAGTAGAATATAATAACAATAAATCTAAAAACCACCCAGAAAATCTTGTCATTTCATGCTTTCTGACAATGTCTTATTCTAACTAGACAGCAGATAATTTTTAATGATATATACAACTCCAGATGCTCAAATTTTTTTTCCTTTTAAGAAAGTGTACTACCTTCCACAAAGACATTCCTGTACATTTGGTTTTCCTTCTTCTAATTATCAGTAAATAGTATGATCTGTTAAGCATTTAGGTGAATTACTTAATAATTACTGGATCTAGGCATCTGGGACAAGGATGACATCAAACTTCCATTACAAATGAGGAAAACTCAATTCTTTAACAGCCACAAAGATTTGTTCAATACTAGCAAAAGCAAAAATGTCAGAATAAAATTCAAGTGTAAGCAGATACAAAAAAAAAATCCTTATTACAGATTTCATTTGCAGCACTCTGTAACACTCTGCTCCCATGACAACTGTCATCACAATGTGATGAAAAAGAAACCAGGTTCTCGTTAATAACACAGTCTGCAATGGTCAGTCCATTCAGCAGATAGGGCTTTGCAAAATTACAAACCACTTCACTTTCTGTTCTTAGTTGTATGGTTCTTCCAAGACTGTAAAGACCATGTTAATTTTCCTGAAGGTCTGAACAGGATCTTCCTGTATACTGTTGATCTGACAAAATACTGATTTTGTATTTTACAGTATGAACTCAGGGATACACTTGAAGCAAATATGATTTAAATAAAGTAAATATAGTTCAAATTAAATCCTCAGCCTTTACAAAATGTTCCCTAAATATCTTAAATGTAAACAGCAATTTGCATCTTTCTATCCCTAAATTATAAAACAGTTTGATCAAGACTGGTTTAGAAACTAAAATCATTCAACTTGTGTTTCAAGTCATGAATAGAAGGCTGCCTTCCACTGGTCACCAGATCCACTGTAACAGACAAAAGCTGCCTTATAAAGCTGACAATATAATCCCCATTTACAAAACATCTTTTGTTTAACTACTGAAAAAGAACTCATTGAGATGCTAATCATATGTTGCATTGTGGTTTCTGAAAAGCATTAAAAAGCATATTGTTTCAAAAGGCTGAAACATGGGTGACCAAAAAAATGCCCGAATTAAGGCCAAGATGACTTTTTACTTCAGTCTCTCCCGAGTTAGAAATGTGATTATTTTTGTTGCTTTTGTCCTACATAAGATATTAGTGGTTTGACTCTATTTCACAAGAGCTAGCTTTAGATTAGAGCAGTAACAACAAATTAACAACAGATCTACTATAAAGCTTAGCTTTTTTGAGTTGTTGGGGTTTTTTTAGAGCTGCAGTTCAATGCAAAAATAGGTCTCATGAAAGACAAAAATAATTTAGCTTCAAAAGCACTCTTCATAAAGAGACAGAAGTAGTTGTATACTCCAGATATTTCAGACAACAGAAATCCTAGCAGCACCTATGATCCCAATGACTAAAGTGACACTATACAATCAGAACACATGCACATCAGACTGCACTGGCAGCAACCAACAGGAGTGATGTGTTTTTAAATAGTGCTGCTTAGACTTCGCTCCAGGATGGGCTATTTTGAACCCTGCTGAGCAAGCAGCAATGTTCACTCGGTGATTTGGAAGCCATACTGTACTGCTGCTTTAATGTGGCTCACTGGACTAGATTTAGACCATGCCCTCTGATAATCTGATTTTGTTTCTAATTGATGGTTTTGATGCACTAGACTCAAGAGGAAAAACAGCGTAAGCCAAGATACCATCACCTGAATAATTAAAAACACCCCAACGTATCCTGCTCCCATTCACCTTAATAAGACATTAGTAAGAAACAATGTCATCATTACTTTTTCCAGTTCCCAAAGAGATCCATTTACTCTTCCAACAGAGATCACTCCTACAAAACAGCAATAGTAACTCTCATAAAATCAATTTATCTGCTTCTTTAAGGCACAGTTCTATTTCTGTCAGTATTTGATAACAGTGAAGAGTATTTTTAGTCACTCACTATTTACAGCATAAGGAACTGGGACACGAGAATCTTCTTGCTTGTCTCAACCTTTGAAAACTGGGCACATCACTGCCTTACATCTCTTACTTTCCTCCTCCCTCTCTTTTGAGCAACAGGGTTAGTTAATAAAACCCTTTATGAAGCTGACAGTGACTAATTTACACAAAGTCCTACAATAGTCCTACATAAGTGGAAGTCCAATATTCCCACTAACAAGCAGTAAACTGAACTGTTCAGTGAGACCTGTAAGATGCAACACAAACTCAGAAGTATGTGTGAATTATTCACAGCAACGTTATGAAAGATGTATCTTACAGTTTCATGCCAGACTTTTGTAACTTTTTTATTACTTTACCCCCACTACTCTCCTGCTACAGCAGCAAAGCCAGTAATACTCCAACTGCAATTGACAGGGAAAACTGCCTTCTCCCGTTTGAACTGACTTCCCCTCTGCTGAACTGACCAGCAATGCTCTGCAGGGATGAAAATGAAGCTCACACTGCAGCTTCTCTGAAAATCAAAAATACAGAATGCTATGCTGTAAAGTTATTCTCAAGTATGGGTCTTGTAAGCACCAGGAAAATACACACTTAGTCAGAAAATAAATACCGTTCACAAATCCAGTAAAAGCTTTCGTTCACAAGCTCTTTAAAATTATGGAAGTTCTATCTCATTTTGGGTTAGTAATCATATTTACAGAATGAGATAACAGGAAGGACAAACATATTTGCTAGCTCACAGCAATTTTAATATACTCAGAGACAGCACACTGCCATTGAAAGTAAAATACAAAAACCCACCCAAAATTGCTGAGTTTTTAGTGGAGAAAGATCACTTCACTGAATTCACACAAGAGAAGTAATCAAGGAGAGCAATATGCAATAACCCTGGTTTTTTTCAGTGGCTTACAGCACCAGGAAAATTATAATATACAAATCCAAATCACAATGAGAAATTTTCCTCATCTAACTTCCCATTCTTTGACACTGCTTTTCACAATGCAGTCTCATTACGAAACACTTTGAAAATGATTTATACATATATCATTATCAGAATGGTTCAAGTCATTTCTAATGATCTAATCCAAGCCTCCTCATCCAATTGGAAACGAGATTTCAAACTCAAGTCTTCTAGGGTTTGCACAATGGCCTGATGGGACATGTTTTTTAAATGAAGTTATGGATTAAACTGATTTTTAAGCAAGACTGAAGTCCTGAAGTTAGCTGGAAAGACAGTTTGTTAGCTTCAATAACCAAAAGTTAAACTGACTCTGCCAACATCTACTTGGTAGAATTCAAACTTGGAATCACAACGTTTTTGCAGTACTTCTGAGGTTCAGTATAACTTAAGCATCAAACAAAACTGATTTGTATTACATCTGCAGACTGATCATACATAAATAGCCAGGTAGAGTGCAGGTGAACTCTGGTACATCAGTTCTGAAGATGTAGAAGTATTTAATGGTACTTTTTCACCCTTCTGAGCATTTGCCACTAAAGCTAAATTTCTGGGGCTATACTTGTCAAATTTAAGTACTATTCTCTGTACACTTCCATCAGCTATTGTGTAAAATGGGACATACTGGGTGCCACCACCTCTTCTAAAGAGCTCTCTGAAGGCACATGTGACAGACACATGCAAAGGAAGATTTTATTTCAAATGTCACCCTCATGAGATACAGATAATCATTTAGTGACTTGAACCTTTATTATCTTTTATTTCCAGATCACATGGAAGAGCAATTATATAGATCATTTTAAGAATGTATTTTTCAAAGTATCCATTGGGTAGGAAATGTACTGCTTGCACACTTAAACCTGACTGCTAAGGATTTCTTAAAATGGCAGAACAAAGAAGACTCACTTTGGTTTGCCATGAATTTCTCTCACACCATAACTGCATATGAATCACTTGAGGACAGCACAATTCACGGTGTCATACACAAGCCAAAGTCTCATTTGATGCTTACAGATGGCTTACAGGTCTTGACATTTAATAAAAAAAATATTTCATCTGTAGCACAAAATGGAAGTACTCACTGATATCATCTTCGTGATAAATGACAGAGTGGAATGGTAAGTTTCTGTCCTTTATGTATCTCTCTGCTGGCTCAATATAAAAGGTCCCACTGTGAGTTTGGATGAATCCTTCAAATTTTCCATCAATAACAGACCCATGAGTAAAACTTCCCTGCTCACCTGTTAAGGGACAAAGTGCATTAGTTTTTTTATACCCTTCAAAAAGCTTTCAGCCCCGTGCAAACTTCAAACATCACACTACCCAAGGTGTTAAGCTCACTGCTAACACATGGTACTTGCATAATTATCCTAATCATGTACCAGTTCCCAACTGCTAAAAACCTGCATGAATTCTGGGGTAATAAGATTCTGGATAACAGAAAGACGTGTCTGATTTTTTAAGACTAAGATTATCCGTCAGTAAGACAAACAGTTACAGCAAAATCACAGTCATCAAGTTCAGCAGCTTCCCAATCAGGTGCATACATGACATTATTTAAAAAGCATATAAGGAAGAATTCAGCTCTGTATTTTAAAGTTGTTACATACACAGCATGTAATTCTATAGTCAAATCCTGTCCTTATACATCTGTTATACAATCAGAAATATAAAACAAATAATAAAATCCGAGCATATATGGAACTTTGGAAGCTTTTAAAGAAAGACTTTCCTATATTCAAGACATCCATTTTTCTCTTCAAGCATAATCCTCTTAAAACTGTAGCTAGCTTTAAACCTGGCAGAGAGTGAATTTGTATTTGAAACAGTCACAATTGGGGAAAAGTACAACTGTCAAAGTTTAATCACTGCCTGCTACAACATGCAGCATTCCAACAGCCTTTCCCATATAAAGAATGAAAGATCATTCTGCTAAAAGAATGTTTATATACACCTCCATTGAGGAAAATTCAGAATCACACTATCAAAAAGCCTTCTGACCTACTCAAAATAACTGGTAAATAAGTCTGCTAAGATGCATATGAAGCCCTAACTGTGTTTATTACTTTTCAGAGTTGAAAAAGTTCACTTCAAGACTTCAAGCAGAACATCGCTAAGAAAGATCTTCAGGAAAACAGAACAAACAGTAGAAAGAGAGGCAGAGTAAATTTTAATCCATTTCTTCTTTTCATCTGCTTTTTAGTTCTGTAATCCTTCTTAATTTTTAATCAATTTTATCTTTTGTATTTACTGAAATCAGGTATATTACCCTTAATGATGGTAACTCTATATTCCTTTTATTCCTTTAAACTAAGAATGGCACCTGATTTTTTTATTCAATGCATACAACTTTTTCCTTTTTTTAAAATGCATCAGACTTCCATGAAGAGTATGTTTATAAACAGTTGAAATTCAAGTTTTATGGGTATGAAAATTATTAGATAAAATACTCATTTGTTAAGTATGACTCATATATAAAAGCAGATGGGAGTTTAAATGTGTTAGATGCATTATTAAAGTTTAATAATAATCTAATCCTACAGATATTAAATTTTTATTCAATTTCTCCATGTACTATTAGAAAATTCCTGTTTAAAAGTGCTGCATTTTCATCCATTTTGAAGTGTTATACTTACCATAAATGTGTCCAGTGTAAATATGGGAGGTATCATAATCAATTACTTGGTTCGATATTTCTACTTTGAAGTCATCACTAAAAAGAGATGTATCTCTCTTCATTCGAAGGTTAAATTGTCTAAAGTGAATAAAAGAAGATGGTAAATTGACTTTGAGCTTCAACTACAAGAGCACTAAATAAAATACTTCAAAACAACATTTTTGTGCAAACAATTTGCAGACCTTGCAAAATTTATCTGTAGAAAATGTACAAGAATTAGACCA
This sequence comes from Dicrurus megarhynchus, assembly GCA_013399195.1. NCBI lineage: Eukaryota > Metazoa > Chordata > Aves > Passeriformes > Dicruridae > Dicrurus > Dicrurus megarhynchus. The sequence goes on from VXAD01008730.1 coordinate 116,674, forward strand.
GAGGCTAGAAGGATTTTTTTAAAGCCAAGATTATTTAGATGCTTTTGATATAAGTAGCTAAATGTACAAGACTTAAGCCAGAAAACATGAGAGACTTAAACACATAATTCTAAAATGCTGACTTGGACTATACACTTGTTCCCAGTCCTTCAGAAGATAGTTGAGCAGCTTAGGAAAAATGCAACTATTTTACTTCACAGTACTGTGAAGCAGAACAGATAAAAACAGCTATCACTTATTTTACTTTCATTGAAGACACTTAAGATTTAAATAATGTAAATGTAGGTGAGCTCATCAGTGTTTCAACTGAAACTCAAAATATAAGATGGGCAACAACACCTAATAAAAATACTCAAACTGGTAGAGTTACACGAACAACTATGTAAACAGCTCTCCTCACTGAATGATTAGGTTCAAATTGCAACATTACATAACTTTAATGCAAATCCTACTACTAATCTTTCTATGAAACATCTTGCTTGTATCACAACAGGTGTTTCATTCAAGCAAGCAACATAACTGAAGTGTTTTAAAATACCTGACATTATATGAATTCATACCTGTGACAACCATTAGCTTGTTTCATAATTTCATTTGGTATTCTCTTAAATTTTGTATAAACATTTGTGCAAATACAGATCATGAAGTTGTTGAAACTTCAGCCATTCCAATTTTAGTCTTGATTTTCTTCCTGTATTTTTGTTTTTCCGCACAATTATGAAACTGAAGGAATATTATAGTTACATCACCAATTCGTTACACAAAAAGTAACTCAGACAAATCGAGTACATCAGAGTTAAGAGTCTTCATCTAAAAACCATGACCAGCAGAGCTGACCTTTGCAGTGAAAGTTAGTATCCAAGTATGATACCAACAAAATAACCCAGGCAATTAAATGTCGTAGTGTAAAGTTGATTAAATCCAGTTACTTTCTACTAATTAACTGAAGCAAACACAAAATGTATCTTCAGTCTCCACTTGCATGTTAAATATGACAACACAGTTAAAAGTATTTTGAAACTTTAAGAGGTACATTAAGATGCAAACTTCAAGATCAAAAAAAAGCCATGCCTACACTTAAAACCTGGGAAGGGCTGTAGTGACTCATGTTGACTATTCTGTAATGCAAACAGCATTTCACAACCAAACTATATTTATTACTATTGCCACAGTGTTAATAAAGCTTCAAAGCAAGTACTCTCCTCTGGCAGTGTGTCAGTCACAGGTATCTACTACAAGGTTATGAAATTCTGAGATGTGGCTGGTAGATGGGGAAGGTTAAACTTCAGCAATTCCCTGTGACTCAGGCTTTATGCCAAGCCCAGCAGTTCTCCTCTCACAGTTTCAGTATAGATGTACTTTATGAAGAAGATCCCCCGTTACAAAGGAAGGAACAGTTCACTACAGGTGCATCAGGATACTGGCATCACTGAGAGACAAGAAATAAGAATTGTTGTTCTTCATGTTTGTCTTTTTCCTACCTCTGCCATAACAGTCCTTTGGTAGCCCAGAGGCTCATGAGGAAGAGGAAATAACATGAACAAGCAACCCAGAGACACACGGTAAGACAGAATGCTTCAAATTACCCAACACAGTTTTTGAGGGTGGGGTGGTGGGCAGTGTGGAGACTTGAAGCCACTTTATGTGGCTCTCCTAGGCAGAAGTTAAAAATGAAGAGATAGAAAGAAATTAAGACCATCACTGATGAGAATATGACAAACTTCCCTCAGGTACTTGAAAAAGTTATGCTCACTTTGGATGTAATACACTGCTCAGGGTGTTACACAGATTTGAACTCCATTTTAGTTTGAGCTTTCCCTGTGACTGAGTTGTCCCACTCGAGGATGGATGAGACTCTCAGTGCATCTGAACTGAAGTTAAACGGCAAGAAGTTCTGGACCCTTTAGAATCTCCTCCCTTCTCTAGTATTTGATAGAAGACTTCTTACCATAAGAAGTCTGTAATTCTGTCTCTGTTATGAACTGAAATATCTACTAATCTCAGCAAGAGCACTTATCATAACTAAAACTGCTTTTTCCTCATGAAAAAGTAGGTTTTTGGAAAAAAAACCTCAATCTATATAGCACTTTTCTTTCAGAAGTGTAAACACTATTTCTTTAAAATTACATTTTTCTGGTTGTATTCATGTTTGTTTCAAATAAAACTGAGGAGCAGTTGTCTCTAACAATCAAATGCACCAGCAATTTTCTATGGCTTTGAAGTACACAGTGTAAGAGAATGCAGGACTCCTGATGTATTAACTCCCATCTATAACAGCAGAGTGGGGGTAAAAAACTCAGGACTCGAGCCTGAAAGCTGGTAATTTACCAGGCTTAGCCTAGTATAACCCCAAGTCCATAGATGGATGAGCCCTGTGCATGAATTGTGAAGCCATCCAGGGTATCCTCAGTTGCTGCTCTCACCCTTACAAACCAGCAGGACAATCGTGGTGCAGTCATGGACTACCCTCAGGGGCCACCATTTAACCATGCTTTAGGGGCAGCCTGGAGTTTTGCCTACACATCTGACACTACAGGACTCAGTTTTAGGGGGGCAAGGGGAAGTTCAGTGGAGTTGAATGAAGCTGGGAATGGTTGTTCCTTCTGTGGGATACCCTTCCATCAGTGTTACCCATATGTCCCTTCAAAATGGACTGGTAGAAGTTATATGTACCAAATAAAAAGTTTCACCAGTTTAAAACTGAGGAAGCCTCTATTCATTCTCCTTTAATTTTCACCCTGTTCTTACTTTCCACATTGCTACATAACAAACACTACAAATTCTAACCCATGTTGCCAATTATCTATCTGTTAATAAAATTAGCTCTATTTGCTAATTAGGATTAAAGAACTATTTCAAATACAAAAAAACTCAGCTGTGCTTCACACTAACAATTCTTTATTTGATTTCTTAACTTAGTTAAACTATTAGATAACCTGATCATCTCTCAGCTATTTTTAAACAGGTCTTTTCTTAGTCATTCAAACATGCTTGATGACAACAGGATTATCTGTCTGGACTGCTCACCTTCTTAATAATGAAAAATTGACAAATATTCCCTTACTTCTCCCCCACCAAAGGAGGGAGGAGACAACTTGGGACTGGGTGGGGGGGAAGGGGCCAGGGAAGGTGGAAAAGTAAACAAGCATTTTATTTATCTCTACTTCCAATAATTAACAACTTTTAACAGATCACCAAACTTCAAACATAAATTCTACTGTGTCTTAAATCCAGTAACTTCATGATTCTTCTGAGGACAGGAGGCTCCAGGGAAGTTAAACAAATTTGTCTATATCATTACTGAGTATGGTTTCTAAACTAGCCACAATGGAAGAAGTAAGAAGCTTCAAATAAGCTTTTTGGCAATTACCATTTCTACAGCATGCACTGAGTTCTCAGTGCAAACTAAGCTATTTCCTAGCTACACACCAGGCAGCAGATTAACTAATTTCAAAAAAATAATGCCTCTTATTTACACACTTTCTACCTCGCAGAAGACATTTCCCAGCAGTAGTGATACCTAGAATAGAATTAAATCAATTAAGACCAAGTTTTGACCTTGCTCATTTGTTACTGCTTCTGTCTTCCATGGATCTGAAAACTCATCTGGTAAGAGAACACTCCTGGATCTATATGGTTGCCCATTTGGTTGGAGACAGAATTTTGGTATAACTTACATACACATATATACATATATGTATTTATATAATCTGCTTTGATAATGAACTACCTCTTATATATTAACGGCAGTACCCTGAAGGCTACCAAGAATTAAGTTTTTATTTCTCTTCAGCTTAGCTCGGGGAGACTATGTCCAATTTGCAAGTAACATAGCAATTCAGTCGTAATTAAAGAAAAATTATAGTTGAGAGCACCACACTTAGCTAAAACCTAGTACTTTCCTATGGGCTCAAGTTACGTTGATCCTATGGCCTAATCAGAGCAAGTACTTGAAAGAAAAAAAAAAGAAGTTATGTTTGTATACTGACAACATTTGGTAAAAGGCATATAAAGGCTTACATGCAAGAGTTAATGCCTAATCTATTATTCCATTTCTTTTTAAGATGAGTTACCTTCTAAGATCAGTGACTTCACCAGAATGGAATGTCCAATATATTGGGTCACTGGTACCAAGTCTGCAGACTTTCACAGAACTGACAGAAAAAGCTGTTATCTGGTATACAAAAAGGGCACTTGGTGCTTTCGCTTTTCTGTCTTTCCTCAGTCAAATTGCTGTAACTGGTGACAGGCTCACAGAATGACTCAGTGACCAGAGGAGATTGTGGAGAAAAGAGAAAGGGAAAAAAGAAGATGGAGGAGTTACTCCACAGCTAGAAGAAGTGGCTGGGAAAAGGAAACTGAAGGGGATGGGTTGGCAGCGGTATGGAATATGACTTCAGTACAAGGTGAGTCCATCTAGGTTCACAGTCTTTTCTTCCCAGTAGGAACCAGAAAAACCCTCATAGCTGTGGCTGCATCAGCCTCCTCACAAGTCAGCATCTAGAAAATACTGTTCTGCTTGAGATGCAAGTCTTTTATCCTTACTTTTCCTACCTAAGAACTCAAAGACTCTCTTCTCAGAAAAATGGAAGGGGCGTCTATACATGGAAGGGGATAATATCTTGAGCTCCTCTTTCTAACAGCCTCCATGATGCATCCCACAATCTAAACTCAGTTCCCACAGGACTGTCAGACTCATTCTATAGTACTATAGTAAATAGAAGGCAGCTTAACAACCTAATACTGGATGTATACGACCCACAATTCTACAGAATGATCACAATTAAAGGATTTTTCTTTTCATTGTTTTAACTTACTATTAAACCCACACAACATACTTCATCACTTAACTGATAATTCCCGTGGTCCTGCTACTTACACTAAAGAAAACTTATCTTTGAAGCAGCACATGATAGGGTCTCCAGGTCTATCACTGTTTCTTTGATCCACCTAGATGCACACAGAATCATCCCCGGTAAGTATTTATGTAAATCCCAATCTCTACAGCATTTCAACACTCAGCCATCCCAGCTAGAATGCTTGCAACTTATGTTTGTTTTCCATTAACACCTCTAGGATGATACTTGTGGTTATTCAGATGTCTTTCCTGACCTTCAGAAGTCAGACTCGCTAAACTTGGTATTCTAGAACACTACAATGAGGATGCAGCCTTCATTCCAAAGCATTTGCCACTGATTACTCTTGATATACATAGCTGCAAACACAAGGTAGCTCAGATAACAGAAACCATCCAAGTAGGATTACAAGTAGCTACACATTGGCTAATTTACACTCTAAGGAAGTATCTCTCTGTCCTGAAGAGGTCAGTGTACAGATTTTAAAGGCAGAATAGTCTTTACCCAATGTTTGCATTTTTATTTCCCTTTCAGTAAAACTTTCTTGGGAAGTTCATTACAGATTCTACTACCTGGTTTCCTTTTTATCAGAAATAACCTTCCCATTTGTTTTTACGTTAAGTTGACTATTTACATGCAATGCCATGTTCTAACAAAAATGAGATATCAAAAATCAGAAAACAGGTACAGATGTACTAGAATAAAAGCACAAGCAAAGTTACTACATGAATTCAAATTATGAAAGTAATTAGGAAGAAGCTTTCTTAGTTAACCAAGTAAAGACACAGAAGAGAAATCCACTAGCTGATAATATGAGCACATAGCTTAGGTATATTCATTTAAATATACTGCTTTCCATTTTAAGAACATGACTTTTTCAGAGGATGGCTACATCTACTAAAGTTTGTTGGCCAAGGCGTAGAGCTGTAAACCATTAATACCAATTTCAGCAGTACAGTGGAAATGCTGCATCTCGGCTGGGCTGTCCCAGCAGTCCAACACCACTGCACCACGTCTCCCAGACAAACCCAACTCGAACATCAAATGGCTTTTTTCCTGAGGGCTACACATAAGCCAGCTCACTATATTTAAACACATAAAATGCAAGACATTTAACCAACAGATTCAGCCTCTAGAATTTTTTAACTTCATTTCAATTAAAAGACGTGTAAGAACTTAAGAGTCTGTTTCCCAACTCTCTGCAAGATAAATTTGCTTTACCTACAAGCACCAACATAAGGTGGGTTTGGGTTTTTTCGACAAAATAGGTGTAGGAAGTGACTCCTGATTCACAGGCCTCCTGCCTGGCAAGTTATCTGTCAAGGTATATAACTGAAATGGTACAATAGATAGGTAATGATTGAAGAATTGCCACAGAGCAGTGAATAATACTAAAAAGACTACAGTAACAAATAAAGACATCTATTTTTTTTCTTTTTAAATTCAGGAGAGCCTAAAATGAGTTGCAGGAAGTGAACCTTACAAAAAATTCACTTAGTAAAATTCATGAAAATAATTCTCCTAAGTCTCACAAAGCCAACCAGTAGGTTCTATTTGATGACCACTAAACCAACCTACTTAAGAAGTTGAGCTGTTTAGGGGTGTGTTTAAGTGCACATGGAACTGAAAGAGACACAACACATATTTTCAGATTAGTCCAGTAATACTGAATCTGCTTTTTGTTCTGACAGGCTTATAGTACATAGAAGACAGAGCCATTTCATTAATTGAGCACTGTGCCGTACTCACAATTTTAAAAGCACTTAAATTAAATGCCATAAAAAGAACATCTAATGTAATAAAAACCTTAAGTTGACAATATAAAGTCCTCTTCAATCCAGGAGTAACCAGCTCAGTTATTTCAGTCCATCTCAGCATGGCAGCATGCTCAGAACGCCACTTTTAAAATTCAGCTTATCAAGTATTATTTCTCTGCAGGTATCCTTTGTTTTCATAACCTACTCAAATATGGCCAACAATTATCTTGTTTAAACACATACATTTACCAGTTCTGAATAATGAGGGCAATATGAAGGATTACAGATTACTACAGAACCAAGAATAAAAAAAAAACCCTCAGACTTAATTAAAAACTGAAATTTTTTGGTCCACAATTTTCCTATAAGGACCATGTACAGACCATACATTCCCACAAACATGTCTGAACAACTTACAGTATTTTTCAAAAAATAAAATTTTAGGTAAAAATCTGCAGAAAAATGTAGCTATATTGTAAAACATCTGAAAGAAGTTCTCAACGTATCTTTAATTTAATAGCAAGCAGGCGTTACCATGTGTTCAAGTACCACTTGATCATTCAACTGTTCATTCAAGTTGTGTGGGCAGCTTTCCCAAGCAAGACTCAACAACTAATCTAGGAGGAGTGAAAGTGGGTGTGGATGGACAATTAACAGGATCAAGAAAAGAATTAGGAAGCATAAGTTACTAGTAATGTATTAAATAAAAAGTTGACTGAAAAGAGAGTTAAACAATACATAAACATACTTTTTCCCTTCTGAATGCATCAGCATCTCAGGAATTCATAGTTTTTTCACTAGGTAAAGAAATACAGTTAGAACATCAGACATCATCCAAGTTTTTTAAGCTCTGTCCTCGAAAACACTATGAAGTATTCAGCAAATTTCTGACATTCTACAGTTGATAGGAATTCAGTTCAAGATATTCTATTATTAATATATTGCAAATGTTTATACTGAAAACGTGAAGGAAACTTTCCAGTTTCTCTGCAGGGGAAGAGTTGTGTCCAGTAAGTGAACAAGTGCAAGTACACCTTTTGTGATCAGGTGAAAAGTGTGTATAAAATCCAATGTCAGGTTAAGTGATGTCCTGACTTCCTTTTTGAAACTACTGACATTACCTTGACACGCAAAAGGAAGTTACTCTATTTAAAATGCTTCACTGTGTCTCAAGCCAGTGCCAAAGGCATTGTTCTTCTTTGAATCATTCCATGTATTTTGGGGAGTGTGTCTGTGCTGTGTTTTGATTTTTGGGTTGTTTTTTTGGAAGGGAGGAAGGGTTGTGGCGTGGGTTCAAAAACTATATATTAACCAAGTTCCTGGTATTAACACTGTGCATTCATTAACTTTGTGTGAGCCTTCCCTGGACTCAAAGGGCACCTTAAAGTAACTCACACTAAAACACTCAATATAAATTGGCAGGTGGAAGAGCTATGATACACAACCAGGATCATTTCAAACCTTTAGATTCCTTCCAACTTGAAGCATTTTAGAAATAAGCACATTTTGCACCACTGGGGAACCAATAATGCCAATTAATCTAATACATGGTTTATTATTCAAAAGAATTAATAAGGCTTTGTAGCTCAGTTTCAGCAATTTTAACTGTCCTACTAAGTTAGTATTTCAGCATTGAATAAGTGTGGCTGGTTCAGTCTAGTTCATTGCATTTACCATAACAAGTTGTATTTTATACTACCAAGCAACAAAAATTTTGAAAAATTTCTATTCTGAACAGTATATTGTGTGGCACCTAACTTTCAGATGAAAGTTAAACAGAGAAGGTTTCTCAAGGATGGCATATTATACATCCATTTGTTGAATTACTGAGTCTGGTGTGAAAAAAGGTAGCTTTGGGTTTAATTCCATCATGTCAGTATCTATTTCATTATTAAACTATTAGCCCATAGTTAAGTGGTCCCTTTAACTTGATATAAATATGTAATATTTAAATTGTGGTTTTATTTTTTCCTTTTCCAACAGAAGGGTACTATGAGATACAGTTCTTAAATCCAAACAGCCTACCGAAAAGAACAGATGCTACTTACACAATCCTAAAATACTGGTAAGGTGCCAGCCATCTTCTGGACAATGGAACTGTAAGTTTGATGAATGCTTATCTGGCCTATGTCAGTACTGCCACTGAAAAGGCTGGTACTGCATCCTCCCTCTCACCACTGCTGCTTAGTTCTGCACTCTTTCTTCTCACAGCAAATTTGCCTCTACACTGAACAGAAGAACAAACTAACCTCACTGAAAAATAAGCAGCCAAATCGCTCTCCCATCTTGACTGGCCATGTGACCAGCAAGTGCTTCCTCTGGCACACACCAAAAGATTAAGTTTAGAAGTTCCAACTGGTCACAGAGATACAGCCTGAGAACCACTGTGGCCCAGCTTCACTTGCTGCTGCCAGCAGAGAATGGCAGTAAATATTGGGACAGCTTTTCCATTGTTTCCTGGCTACAAAACACAGCCATTTCATAGAATCCAAATCAAAATACGAGACTGTAATTTCAGTCTTCATAAGTAGAAGCTGTTTACTATATTTATTAAGTTAAGGGGATGCAAGTTGGACAGTTGTGTGCCAATAAACCACTACACCTGGACAAACCCTAACAAGCCATTTGGTAAAAGACCATTCAAAAAAATCAGGTGTTAGTTTTCAGAATCTCAAATCTCATATTGACTGAATGCCTTTAAGTGTCACCATCTGTATTTAAATGCCACAGCACTTTAAAAGTCCATGGCCTCTATGTAAATGGTTTAAGTGTTTTGCAAAAGCTTTGTTTCCTACATTCACACAAAGTAACTCAAATACTTGATAGGAAGGTTTTACTTTTGTCCTTCTCAGTGATGACATAAATCACTTAGTTATTCACAATAAGCCCGCTGCAACAAGCCAATCCTATTTATACAGCTGCTCAAATTGCTACACACCTTCAAAGCAAATAAACAGATTCTGTGAAGTAAAACCCAATTCACTCGATCCTTCCTAATTCATATTTAAAGCAAAATGAAAATATTTCATAAGAGCACATCCAAACTGATTGACAGGAACTTTGGACTAAATTTACATCCTGTCAGCCACCCTCTCTTTGGCAGATGTGCCACAGGAAACTACCAAAATCCTAAATTATGGACTGGTTTGACCTTACAGTCAGTTTCCAATCAGCCTACACAGTTAATGATGGATTTGTGCCTCAAACCATAGGGATTTAGGATCAATTCCACATATAAACACTAACATTCTCCTTCCTGAGTAACAGTAGCTGTTATCAAAATATTTTTAAACCTGATTGACTAAAGTCTGGTCTTTCTCTGTGAAGTAAGAGAGGAAATTTTTTTAGATCTCATGATCCTAGGTGCAACTACCATTTTTACAGGATAAGGATTTTCAAACCACCCTCACACCACAAAGAGAACTCAGAGGCTAAGCTAGGAGCTCTATCTTACAGAAGATTATGGGATCTTTACCAATGACAAGATGAACCTGCTCAAGTGGACTGAAATGTGGCCTGCTCCCAGGAAGGTCTCATCCTTCTTCTGTAACCCCTTCAAGTCATACTGATATTTTTCCCAAATAATTTTTAGATGGATTAGTTCCCAGATGCTATTCCTTGCATGGCTTTAACATCAGCAGTGTTAGCACAAGGATGATGCTGGGAATGTGGTTAGGCCTGTTTCTCTCTGCAGCAGTGCACACTTCAGTGAGTCTAAATTATCCACTAGCCTGCAGCTTAGAAGTAGCAGCATTAGACTGAAACTTAACTTCACTGTCTTGCTACCTTGCTGGAGATTAAAAAGTAGAGAGGTTTATACTGTGAGGAGCCCCTGATGCATTCTACTTGCAGTCTTGTTTATTAGAACAATTTAACAGGGAAGACTAGAGACTGCCAGTGAAGTTACAGAAAAGACAGCAGCAGTATGATTCTTCTTAAAACAATAAAATTCCCTGGACTAAAAATCACACTTTAAAATGTGGTTTTAAGGACAGGACTTCAAATTCATGATTTGGGTTGCATTTCTATGGCATTTAGAAATACAACCCTAATGCTAACCTTCTGGGAGCATGCACTGAAATCCAGTCATTACATCAAAAACCTCCAGGAACAACCCTTCCCTCCCTGAAGAAATGACAAGCTGGCACAAAAACAAAACACTTACTCATAAAACAATATCCTAAACAGATTCAGGAGATCCGGTTTTACATTTTTTCTGTTAAACTTCTTTTGCTTCTACATATGGCTAATAATTATTTATCAAGTTCTAAATACTTAAATTGTAACTGAAATAATGAGAAAAACAAGGGCATTACACATTCCTAAAATATATTAAGAGAGTGGTGCTGCAAAGGAGGGAGTCATAGAAACTAAGATACAGATACAAATATTTTAACTTTCTTCCTGTTTCTCTTGGGTTGTACAAAAAGCAGGCAATTCTAAAATGCAACGAGATCTTCCGAAGTGAAAACCTACAAATTACACTTCAGTTGGTCACACTGAATATCTAACTTTTGTACTGGATCTTACATGTTAAATGCAAGGCAAACCATGTCTCGTAACATGCAGTCATCTTTCCCCATGTCAAATAATTTCTAAATTTCACAACAGCACAAAAAATCAGATAATAGCAGTACACACAAAACAGAACAGTTTTTGGCCTATTTTGTAGCTTCAAATGCAATTTGAAATGTTACTTTTTCTCAACTAAATCTCCTCGGGCAGTTTGGCACAATTTTTGAAAAAAAAAAAAAAAAATCAAACAAACCGAAAGCTGCATTATAAACTCAGAATCTAATGGTTTCTGTTCCCAGTATGAGTCCATTGTTTAAGCTTCGAAGTGTAGTAATAGTTACCATCAGATGTTTGAATAGGTGCTTACAAGCAACAATTTCATATTTAAACTGGACATGAGAGAAAATACTTCATAGATGCTGTAAACAGTGCAATTTAGTGTATTCTAGCTAATGTTATTTTGGTGGCTATATTTCATCCTCTACATTTCTCTACAATGAAGACACATGAATAAAATATTTAAAACAAACATATTTTAAAATATCACTAACCTTCCATGAGCATGAAAATCTAGGCGCAAGAACTGATCTTCATGTGATACTGCTCTTTTGGCACGCTGGTGTTTTTGGTGTAACAAATCCACATCATAGGACAATCCTTCATAGTGTCTAATGTACTTATTTAGAGGATTTCCATACTGGCCTGAAAAACAGAGATAAGTAAGGTTATAACCACACTACCAGGCATGGCAGATCTGTGGGGCAAAGCAGTTGGTGACAAGGACCCAAATTCCACATTATATCCATTTTAACTTTTTTTTTCTCCTTTGTACACTTCACATTCATTCTACTCTGGTCCCACAGACTGGACACACAATCTGCAGCTATGAGTGCATCAGGTGGACCTCGGAAGGCATCTTCCACTTGAATTTCAATCAAAACGAGTACAGTTCATTTACTCCAAAACTACCCACAATGCAAACTACATCACTGTAGACAGGAAGGCTTCAGAGATGTTTCAGAAAGGCACTCCTGAATCAAAATAAGAAGTGCAATAGCTGAATATCTTTCTTCAGATTTCCTGAAATTGTGCTTCCATCTTCATTCTGCAGACATGACACCACAGTATCTGCTCAGAATGTTTGTATTCTACGTGTGAAATATCATGGGAAATTAAGAGCAAATTGTGCAACCTAACAACACATTTTGTATCACATGGAACGTTCCACCCCATGGAAAAGTTTTATTAAAATCTATCTCCAGAGATGTAGATTCAGTTCAGTCTATTTTGCACTATTCTTTCTAGGGTAATATTTATGACTCATATTAACATGAGTTCATTGCAGAAAATGGGGAAGATTTTGACCCTCCTATCCTGATGGAGGAAGAGACACTAATCGCCAAAAAAAACCTCAAAATACAACTTGTGGAGAAAACCAGAAGAACTGAATTCTGCAAGAAGAAAAATTAGTATCTTAATCAATTTAACTTCAAACCAACCTAAATGTGAGTTCTCAGGGATTACAATTTTCTTCAGATATCTAAAAGGATGACTAAGTGAATTAATACGTTCAAATGCATTGCTTGCATTTAGCAGCCATGTGCACAGGATGATACTGCCATATCTGTTTAAAATTCAATTAGTGCTATACTGCAAAGACATCACATTCAAACTTCCCCACAGTACTGTAGGCTTCTGCAAATGTTGACTCTTCATTGTTAACTGCAAATACTGTCAAGAAACAAAACTTCATTCTAATTTCCTCTCACTCTTAGTCTCAAAATACATGTCCATTCTCATTCAGCTTTCCAGAGAGGAAAGCGTCTTAGGTGTCTTAAAATGTTTAAAATGTGTGGTTCAAGAAAGTCTACATTCATTCTAATCCAAATAAGACACAGACACAGGACCATTGCAAAGTTTCAGTAACTAGCAAGAGTTCTGAGGATGCAGGATGTTGTCTGTATCTGATGTTTCCCTCATCACTTCCAACATAATCCCACCAAAATGAACCATAAACACCTCCTATAACCCAAGAACTTCTATAAACCAAACCAGATTAGCCTGAGACTATGCACAATATACATGTGCCTAACTACAGATACATGCTTTCCAATTCCATGTGTATGACCCAGAAATGCCAATATTAAAGAAAACAAGCTTCAAAATTAGCTGATATAAGCTAAATTTAAAAGTTTTAATTGTTAAATGAACCTGAATCTAGAATACAGTATTAATAACTCGCTTTAAGAACTTGATCAAACCTAGAAAGTTAGTACACTGTAGAATGTGTAAACTCCTGTGCTCCAGAATTATCTTTAACTTTTCTGTGGTAGGAAGCTTTTAATAATGCACTCCTTAAATTGTTACAGACCATTTTTCTTCTCAGTACTGCAAGATACACTTTGAACAGTTTCAGGCACCTAGAAAAAAAAAGTTTTGAAGTGTGACAACTTACTGAAGACCCAATAACACTTGGCACTCGATCCAGGTCTCATGACCACGTGAAAAAGTGAGAGACAGCATTTGACTGAGCCACAAAGAATAGTTTTTAAGTGCTAACTACTGTGACAAGATAGCAAGACTACTGACATTAAAAGCTTTATAACTGTTCTCTCTGCTAAGAAAAAGCAGAGAGGGTTTTAAGCAAAAACCTTTCTTCTTAACAAAAAAATGTATACACTTGCTGTGATCATCCAGGGAAACAACACTCTTTCTTTTCCCTTTCTCCAAAACTTAAAGAACTCCTTATGTTTTAAGTACTCTCATAGCAAACACTTAACACAAACACTCCTGCTGCTCTCTTCTTGCTTAAGCAGAGCAGCTGCATATCACCTAGAGCATTACGGCTTCTCCAAAAAGGAACTTAAGTCTTCAAAATGAACACTTTCATTCCAGAAGCCTCTATAATATCAGCATTGCTACAGTGTTCAAAGCCTGCAACTGACCACAATCTCCTTCTAATCAAACCAGCTATCTATCAAAAGGGATTATCTTCTTCACGAAGGTAGTTTAATAAATAGCTCAATCTTGGTAACACAAGAACCTATAGAGGATTCTGAGGCAAAAGTTCATTACACTGGAAAGAAAACTTCACCGAGGTACACGAGGTAGGTACAGCTGTTAGCTCCAGTTTCTGTAATTAAAAGAATCTGCATCAAAAAGGAAGAAGTCTATCACAGAATCTGGAAGTGGCACACCCCAGAATTATGATAGCACACACCAGATCCCAACCTCTGTTACAAACTACTGCCATTATTTTCTGTAAATTAAAGACTAGGGGTTTGGTTTTTTTTAACAGAGATCACATGACAAAGATCTTTTCATTTAAGGATACAATCAGGAAGCCTGCAGTAAGAAACACGGAACCATGAACGAACCAGGAACGCCTAAATGTAGCTCATGTGAACTGCTCTACAAATTACACATCATGTTGCCATCAACAAAACAAAGACAGCGTGATGCCTTTCCAGGCAATCTGGTGGAATAAAACAACACTATGTTTCACCTAACCACTAAGCTAGAAGACAGAAACCCTTCAGGATACAGACATTGGAGAGTGACAAGAGGATAGCTTCTGAACCTGACAGTACAGTCTTCTAAAGACTTGCTAAACTAGATGTGGCATTTCCTATGACAAATTCCCTGCAGGAATGAAGCTTTACTCTCATGGGCTTATATCTAAACACAAGGAAGGACTTTAAACAGAATCCAGCAGAGCATTTAGGCAAATGTCTCAGAGTGCCAGTCCCTGTGAAAGATGTTTTGTGCACGCAGATATACAACTCTTCAGGATCCCCAGAGAGCTGTGAAGTAAAGTATCTACAGTTGTTGTTGTTGTGAACAAACAAATCCCACTGGACAAGTATGGAGTCTGAGGCATGTATTCTCACCTAACTAGGCTTATGCAAAGGGTAAAATGGATCATCCACATGATTTTAGCTATAAGCTTCCCTGCACAACATGAGCATCTGCATGTAACAATTATTTCGTGGTCTGTGCTAAATGATTCCCTAGTCAGTTATTTTCCCAGAGAAAACCATGAAGAGTTTCTTCCCCCAGACAAACCCTTCCCAGTCTGCAGGAGAGAAATGAGATGAAATGAGGTAGGGAACACTTCAAGCCACCTGGATATACAGAATCCACAGGATCAGATGGGATGCATCCAGGAGTGCTGAGGGGGCTCACTGACACCATTTCAAGGCTTCTATCAACTTTTTGAAAAGTTACTGTTATAGAGGGGGTTGCTGACAAATGTCATCCCCGTATCTCCAAGGAGGACAACTTGGAGATTTACAGGCTGGTCAGACTAATCTCAGTGTCTGTGAAGATTCTGGAGGAAATTTTTATGGAAGCTAGCTCCACGCACAAAAAGATGACTAGTAATAAACAGTACTGAAAGTTTACCCATGTAAATATAATTACCTATTAATTTTATACACATCATTGTAAAAGAGAACAACATTTAACTTCCCATAAGAGGATAAATCAAGCATTCACTGATCTAAAAGATGAAGTTTGCATTAAACCACTCAGATTAAGACTTGCATGACAAATGCAAATAGTTCAAACACAACTCAAGTTTGTTAGTGGGGTGGAAAAAAGCACAGAATACGACTTGATAATCGAGTATCAGAAATTGTTCAGAAGCCAAGCTAACTCACCAGACAAGTCTTATTACTGCAAGCGTCATCGTTAATTTGCAGATTTAAAATGCCAGCATGTAAGATAAACATCTTGTAGAGAATTATTATTATTATTATTTAAATTAAGATAATCAAAGCAACTTTTGCTTCAAGTTGTTTTCAATATAGAGTTTATCTATCTTTAAAAAGCTCCCTTTACATGGGACATTGAAGAATGTACATTGCATTCAGATTTAGCAAGCCAGAAATCCTACTATATACCTCCTGACTTGGACTTCTCTGAAGAATTTATTCAGGCTGTTGTTTCATAACTGCCAGCAGAAGGGCAGGTCCTGCTGCCCTTTTACATCTACTTTGTTTCTATTCTTCCCTTGCACTGGCACTAGGTTCAGCTGAAAAAATATTCTCTCTCTTCTGGTCAAGTGAGTTTTTGGTGAAAGAAAAACATGCAATCAAGAAGTCAAGTCAGGATCATTTCCCTTCACTGAGGCCTCAATTTAGGGCAAGGTCAGACAGCATGGCAACACCAGGGTAAGCAGATGTCTGCTTTTTATTGACCCTCTTCCTCTCCACCCTGTGAAAGTCCCAGTTCTTCTTCCCCATCAGACCTGGGTTTGCTCAATAAAGCAACTCTAGCTACACATCTGGCAGGAACTGATTAATTTTTTTTTTTTGATTGGCTTCTCATGCCAGAAGGAGAGGTGGGAGTGCATGGCAAGGGCAGGACCACCAGACAACAGTAACTCAGTACAGTGGCTCTGCCATACTGCAAAAACAAACCTTTGGATCTTTTAAAAGCATAAAGAAACTGCAGTCTGAGGCTTTTGGGCAACAGTATTTCAAAGCAACCACCTAAACACCTGATTTTATTTATTTCTAATTACCACAGGCATTTCTGAAACAACCATCTGACAGCTGTCTTGACTAGACACTGTCTCATCCAATCATATAAAATGAATAATGTTTTTATTTTAAACTCCAAATAAATGCTGGAGGCTGAATGCTGCCATATTTATGAAGGCTACTGTTCTTCTCAATTTATACTAAGAACACAAACTAAATCACTCAGATGCTGATAGCTCATAAATGCCTTCCCACAACTCCCCCATGTGTCCAGAAAAAAAGCAGAATTTCTCCCATGCTCACTGGGAAATAGGTAGTTCAATATCCAGCAGCACAAGACACCAAGATACAACTTGGAAGTCCTAGCAACATAAAAAGAGCATGTTGTACCAGTGAAAACAAACTATTTATCATATATTTGCAATGATATTCAGCATTTGATCAGCCTAGTCAAAGCATGGTCACTCTTGTTAAATCCAAGCTTTTCAGAGGTCTCAGTAGTTCTCCTTTGTGTTTCCTATTGCCCTTTCCCTTTTTTTTTGATGACCCTCAGGTAGAAAGTGAGGTTAAATTAGTTATTTCCATTCCTCTAGGAACATCATTATGTATGGATAATTAAGTACTGATTAATATACCTGCATGCATCTTCATCACGTGCAACAAAGCATGCTACGAAAAGCTGCCAATAATATTGCCCAAACTAAGTACCACTTCACACACATCAAAATTCATAACAGCATCAGAGAATGAATAGATTCCTTAAGCCAAGCAATTCCAGGGGTTTTGGGTAAAATGCTGAGATTCACTTTTAAAAAAAAGAAGTCTTATAAGTCAGGGTATATATATCTTATCTCAAGTAGACACCATATACTAAATACATAAATTCTAGCTTTCCCCAAATACTAACAGAAACGAAACAAAAAATAAATAGCGTGGCTTTTCCTTCTTATACTATTCAAACAGTATTCACAGTAACCTACTGGACCACTGGTTTTATGAAGGTAATATTTATGCAGTGGAAGCAATGAAAGAAAAAGAGAGCACTAAAAGTGATCTAATACCAAAACCTGATCAAGAATGTTTCTGGGCCTGTTAGGCCAAACTTCTGATAACCTGTCTGCTTTAACCATACAGACATAACATATCAAAAGCCATAAAGCAGCCCAAGACAGACACTGCAGTACACTTCACCAGTGCAGCAGCACTACTGATTGCTTTTGATTGCATTCCCCTCACATAATTTTAAGAGCAATATACACTACAACAGAAAATATTTTTTTAACAAAACAAAGAGATTTCACTAAACCTTCTCAAATAAACCATCCAAATCATGCTGTACCATTTTTTAAAAGTTGATTTTATGATTCATACTTAGCTATGAGATAACATTACAATTGGTTCTGTTAATCTGTATCTTTATATCTAAAGACTATTACAATAGAGTATGTAGAGTGCCTGCACAGTACACAGGCACAAAGCCTTGTGTAATTCTGAAAGAGCTCAAACTCAGGTATCCTGTAAAAATACTCCAATCTTAGACCCAACATACAAACCCCTAATTATTTTTAAAGTGCAGATTAATGAAATTTCCAAAAGTATAACTATTTAATACCTGTGTGGCTTAAAACCAGACAACTTTACAGATAAATATAATGTAGCTTCAAGATCTGTGTAAAATTAATGAGCGCAAGATGCACTGCACGTAAATGTAACTTGTTGGGTTCTTTTCAGTTCCTTCCAGTTTGCACTGCTCTCACAGTAACTTCTTTAAGAATCACAAAGTTGCCCTTTCCATACAGATACTAATGCCTGTGTAGAAGGAAAAATATGCCAATGAAGAACCCTATTTTTCAATAAATAAAAACATTTACAGTATATAAGAAACTCTAGAAATGTGAACACAGGTAAAATAGACCTTCCTAAACTTAAAAGGCTATTTTTAATTCACCATAGAACTATAGCAAATCTTTCATAAATACATTCAAACTTTTATCAAAAAAGCTCCACTGGATATTTTAGAGATGTGTATTGGCATTATCACTGGATTTCTATCCAGCATAATTAATCTTTCTTTAAAGATTTACCTGCACTGATACATACTAAAGACATGTACTTGTGCCACCTGCTAGTGAGGTGTGCTTCCTAGTGCCCAGAAATGTTGAAAATGCCCATTCTTCTCTCAAAAAAAAAATTAACAGGAATTTCTGAAATACATTTCATGAACTTTCTTCTATATATCCAGAGGACGGTACTTTACATGTTTACTACGATTTTTAAGGCACAACGGCCTGCCTGGAATTAAACAGTGAAAACAACCCTCACAACTGGTTAATGAATTATTTTGAATTTGTTCTGTGCCAGCACCATTTAGTTTAGAAAAAAAAGAGGCCTTGAAAGCATGCCAACAATTAAGTCAGAAATATCTCGATAGCTTACAAGAATTTACGAAGAAAAACCTTAATTCTTTTGTATATCCCACTCCTAATCATATAAATAACGAGATAGCTTCTGACCGTGCAAATCACCCTGCTTTTTATCTCACAGCTTAGCCACAAGTACAACCTACTGAAGCTTCCCATAGTTTGATGTTACTTTTCGAGAATGTTGAAAGACCAGCATTTATCGCTAGCTTCTTTGTTAATAAACCTACGTATTGATGCACACGGAGGCAGAGCCCAGATAAATCGGAGAGGTGCCAAATGAAAGAGAGGAAGTCTTTATCAGCTGTTCCACCCACAGTTCTCTAGAAACACCCTCTCAAGTGCACCCTTTTTCTGTACAAAGTCGAAACTATTTTCTCTGCCACGACTTGACCAATTAAACATTACCAGGCGCAGTGGAGAAACTGCCCGGTTCCGAATGCCGAGAAACTCCTAACGGGAGCCGATACAGTTACAGGTCCTCATAAACACAAGCGAGTTTTCCCTCGGCCTGGGAGAGGGGAGACCCTCCTGGAAGTCACGGTCACACTTAGGGAAGAACCCGAGCTCGTCTTTTATTTCCTTAAGCTGAACTTTCCACCTGCCCGTGCTTCCTGGTTTCGGGGACAGGGAAGCGGCCGCGAGGGCGAGGGAAGGGAGGCGGGAAGCGGCCACCAGGACCGGGCGGGAAGTCCCGAGGGACGGAAGCGGAGACGGGAAGGGAAAACAGAGCCGAGCGCGGAGGGAAGAAGGACCCGAGGGGGAAAGGAGGGGAGGGCAACTGACCCGGTCTTCGCCGGGGAAAGTCCCGGGGAAAGGGCGGGGGCGCCAGGCCGGCCTCGGACGGCGGGGGAGAGGCCCGGGCAGGCTGAAGCGGCGGGCGGAATGGGGAGCCCGGCGGCGGCCCAGCCGCGGCCCTG
>VXAD01008730.1:136728-195302 GCA_013399195.1 Dicrurus megarhynchus
CGGGGCCTCGGGGGAGGAGCCCGGGGCGGGGCCGCCCCCCGGCTGGGGCTTTCTGCTGCTTCCGGCGCGCCCGAGAACGGGGTTTCGGAGCCTTCACCGCACCTAACTGCGGACACACCGTACCGGCTGCTGTCCTTTATTGCCTTACCGGATACATGTTTTTTCCTTGTAGAAAACTAATTTACTTTTAAAGTGTTACTTTTCCTTCATCCTCTTACCAGATACACATTTTTTCCTTGCACAAACTAACTTTTAACTTGCTTACTTTCAGAGTTTTATTTTAGGTGACCGACTTCTCCCGATGCTCTACATGTTGTGAAGTGTTCCAGTGTCCCTACTGAACAGGGACTTGTCATTCTGCGACTGTCTTGAACAACCTTCACAGTTTAAGGGTACAGGAAATTCCTCCCGTGGAAATACAAATGTGAGACACCGGAACAAAATGTTTCCTCTCTTTTTTGTCCACATGCTAATTCTTTCATCAACTGCACCATCTCAAAGATTTATTTTTTATATTAGGGTTTGTGACAAGTTTCTCAGTTTACTGTCAGCCCGTTATATTTGTGCTTTTCCATTCCTATTACCATGTCAGAATAAAAAAAACCTTCCTTCTGAACACTGATGCAGGTGAGAAAAGGTGTTATGGAAATGCACATAGAAAGTAAAATTACAGTGAACGTGACTCAGGTAAGGCTGCAGAAGTTGATGCAAGTGTTTACAGAGTTCAAATTAGAGAGCTGCTGAGAATAAAATGAGAGGATAAATCCTTATCATCCCAAGACTATTTAAAATTTGTGATTAAAAGCTGAAGATTTCTGTAGGGAGAGGAGAGGTTCATTGAGGTAAAGTCTGAGTAATACACCCACATTAGTTCTTACAGAATCACAGAATGTTAAGGGGTTGGAATAGACCTTAAGGAACATTTCGTTCCAATCCCCTGCCATGGACAGGGACGCCTCACGTTCAACCAGGTTGCTCAAGGCCTTATCCAACTTGGCCTTGAATGCTTCCAGGGATGGGGCATCTGCAGCCTCTCTGTGCAAACCTGTGCCTCACAGTAAAGAACTTCACCACCCTCACAGTAAAGAACTTCTTCCTAACATGTAACCTAAATTTCCTCTCTTTTAATTAGTTTATTCAATCAAATTGTTCAAATTATCTATTACACTCACTACAGCCGAATTTTTTATACTACGACTGTCCAACAAACCGCAAGGAAAAACACCGAGCACCCTTGGGAAAGCCGGACTCACCTGTTTCCCTCCCCTTCCTGCTGCCCGCTCCGCCCCGGGGCCGCTCCGCCCTGGGGCCCCCCCGCCCCGGGCCCTGCCGTGACCCGCGGCCGCTCCCCCCCGCCCGCACGTCCCCGGCGGGGCGGAGCCGNCGGCCCCCGCTCCCGCCACGGCCCCTCGGACGGCGTCCCCCTCCCGGGCCTCGGAGGGTGGTGCGGCGGCCGAGGGTGCGGGGCTGGCGGTGCCGGAGAGTCCCGGAGCGGCGCCCGCCTCAGAGAGCGGTCCCGCGGGAGCCGGCTCCGGGAGCAGCGGCGCTCCCAGCCCGCCGGGGGAGGAGTCCCGGAGCCTGGACTCGCTGGAGTCCTTCTCCAACCTGCACTCCTGCTGCCCGAGCAGCTCCGAGCTCAACAGCGA
Organism: Dicrurus megarhynchus; assembly: GCA_013399195.1. Classification (NCBI taxonomy): domain Eukaryota; kingdom Metazoa; phylum Chordata; class Aves; order Passeriformes; family Dicruridae; genus Dicrurus; species Dicrurus megarhynchus. The sequence goes on from VXAD01008730.1 coordinate 138,375, forward strand.
CGCCGACGAGGCGGTGGTGGCGGGGGCCTCCTCGGGGGGCCCGGCCCCTGAGCCCGAAGGGGACAGGCCGGCGGCGGGCTCCCAGCTTCTCTCCGCCTCCAAGGAGCGCTTCCCGGGACAGTCGGTGTATCACATCAAGTGGGTCCGCTGGAAGGAGGAGAATACGCCTGTCATCACCCAGAACGAGAACGGCCCCTGCCCGTTGCTGGCCATCATGAACGTGCTGCTCCTGGCCTGGAAGGTACCGGGCGAGCGGGCGCCATGGCGGGGCCGGGCGGGCGGTGCCGCTCGGGCAGTGTGGTGCTGGTAGCGTTCAGGGCTCCTGAGCCAACGCGGCGTGAGAGCACCGCGGGAAGTTTGTGCTGTTTAAGACAAGGACATTATCGAGAACGCTGGAGAGGGACTTCTGACAAGGGCATGTGGCGATAGGACAAGGGGGAATGGCTTTAAATTAGTAGAGGGCAAGTTCAGATACAAGGAAGAAATTCTTCCCCATGAGGGTGGTGAGACAGTGGCATAGGTTGCCCAGGGAACCTGTGGATGCCCCATCCCTGACAGTGTCCAAGGCCATGTTGGATAGCTCTCTGGGCAACGTGGTCTAATAAAAGGTGTACCTGCCCATGGCAGGAGGGTTGGAACTGGGTGGTCTTTCAGGTCTCTTTCAACTCAAACCATTCCGTGATTCTTTCGAGAAATACACAGGCTTATTTCTGCTGTTAAGCACGTGTCTCACATATAGAACTTGGAAAATAAATACTGCCGTGCAGTCTGTTGACAATATACTTACATGCTGCTGTCATATATGGACTTACTTTGTTATTGTCTTAAAACAAATACAATATCTAGATGATGTTTACTAACCTGAACAGTATAGAGTTTGCAGATGTGTACAGGTTTCTAGTAAGTAAAGATTACTATTTATAGCACTGAACGTGTAGATTATATTTTTGGAAAATAGGTTAGTTTCATATAATAAAGTGTATGCAGAGTTGTACGATATGCAGAATTGTACAAAATACAGATTTGTACAACTAACTGCCTGAGTAATAGGGACACATTCATACAGTTACACAGTATAGATTGTATTTAAATTAATGAGCAAATCAGGTAGTGATCAAGTACTGCTTTGAGACCTGGAAGTTCTTGTGCTCCGTAGCCATTGTGGATGTGGATTTCCCACGGTCTTAAAATATTTTTTTTTCCTAATCTTTTAAGTAATTAAAATCTAAGGCATAATGTAGTTATTAACATGTGTATGTGAAAGGAGTATCTGTTGGAGAAAAGCTGTAAGGTTGTGTGCATTGCAAAACAAGGATGAGGGGCACGTCTCAGGAAATGCTGGCAGTTCAGCCCCAGAAGACTGAAGAGCTGATAGAATGGAGTTCTAAAACAGGACAGCTTTACAGGAATAGCTTTTATGTTGTAGTAGCAAGGGGAAGAAATTTGGTATTGGAAGAGTAAGAGGTTGTTCACAGTGTAACAGGTGACTTATAGAAAAAGGTCAAAATGTACATATGTTATGAGAAGAAATTCGTTTAGATGCAGGTAACTCCAGAAGATTAATGCTCTTGGTTGAGTTACAATTGCTACACATTTTTCTGAGCAGAATAACTCAGACATCAGGAGGAAAACTGTGGGTACAGTGATGTTGATAATGGAGCATCAGTAAAAGCAGTACAGGGAAGTTGTGTGTGACTTTAAGGTATTGCTTTGTGTAGGTTCCGCCACCCTCAAGAGGGTGTGAAGGTTGTTGTGGGCTTCGGTATGGAACACTTGCTTTCTGTGTTCCCTCTTTAACGTCTAGAGGTGACTTGAAAAACTTAACCATACCTTATCATTTTGTGTGATGGCATTTTAAAAGAAACTGCTAGTTACAGGATTTTCCTTTTTAATCTTTGATTTAATGAAAGATATAAATGGGACAGCACCAGTCCTGTTGTTTGAATTAAAGTTTTTGGAGGTTTTGTTCCTTAGCATTCTTCCTTTTCCTTCTGGTGCTGCTCTCCAGCCAGAATTTTAACTGACATTCTGCTGTGATCAAATATTACATTAGTGAGAATTAAGGTAATATCCAGTTTTATAAATAGGCAAAAACCAAAATACCCTTTGGGAGTGCCATGCTGTTTCTTATTGCTCAGATTACAGGAAGTTTTCTATAGTTCTGTCTGTTTATGTAAAACCTCAACAGAATTTACATGAGTTGCAGACAGGCAGCTAAACTGGTGAAACTGTCATCACGAGTTATTATTTATAGGCTTGAGGGTTTTCCTGTTAGTTGGTCATGTATCGTAGTTGCTTGTAATTGATTTTCCTAATTTCTGCCTCTCCAAATTAGCCTTTCTTTTTCCCAGTTCATAGTTAAGGACCACGTTGACAGTAGTTGGGGTGACAGCTCATTTGTACATCAGTGAGAGTAGCATGCTGCATGTGGAGGCTGAGGATGGACATTCACCTTCTCACTCCTCCTGAACCAAAATGAACCCTAGACTGGGTCAAGTAAATGTAATTTGGGAACAAGAAGGCAGACCAAAAGATGAAAATAGGCAAAAGTAGAGTGAGAATACCATAGTACATATTAGGTGAAAAGAAGCTATGTGTAGTGGGAAAAAAAGGGCATAAGAAGGAGATGAGGAGGGAAAATAGAATCACAACAGGGAATAAGAAGTGAAACAGTTACTCTTTTGGTTCTATTCTCCGTATCAGCCATCATCTTTCCTTCTCAGAACTCTGTCCTGACAGGGTTAAGAGTTCTGGTCATCCTGTGGATAGATCTGGTCTCAGACAACCTCGGTGCAGTACTGGTTTGGCAGTTGGGGTTTTGGAAGTCCTGAAATAGTAGCATGCACTGTGACTGTTCAAATTCCATTTTGAAAATACCAGGTTTTGGAACTAAACTTGTGATAAAACTGCTCCCTCTCTTTTAATCCACTACTTTCAAAGGATACATAAAACTTTGAGGTGGCAGATTGCAGAAACTGTATTTTAAATATTAAAATTATGAATTTACTTTTCTTTTGAAGTGTTTTTGCAGTCCACCTAAGTGTAACTTGCAGTTTAGCCTATAGGAGGGAGAGCCGAGGAGTTCTGCTACAGAAGTGTTACAGTAATGTTCTTCTAAGAAGAAAAACAAAAGCACTGTGACATCAACTTGGAAAAGTAGCTGTTGTGCAAAAGAGTGTGGTAACCACTTAGACCTGTGCGATGGAAATGAAAGCAGAACTAGAGATTGAAACACATTTTTAAATGTATGTACAAATGTGAGCTGTGTCCTCTGATGCTGAGAAGTTTTCAGCTTTTTCAGCATGTTTTTCAGCTTTTTTAAATCTGGAGATTGCTCAGTTTTTGCTCAGGCCTGTGGCTCACTATGTGGTTAAGCTTAGCAATGCAAAGTTGGCTTTTCCAAGAGCCTTTTGTGATCTTTGTTAGATGTAGTTCATGCAACACTTCCTGATAACTTCTGGCATTGCACTAAATGTAATTTGGTGGGGGGGGGATGTGGCAATCATGAGATGCTAAAAGCTTAATGAGGGTTCCATGTGATTCTGCTCTGTGCTTCTTAGGTAGGATGTGATGTCTTGTAGCTGAAGAACTCTGTGAACCTTAACATGCTGCACAGAAATGACATATCTGAAATGTCCAGGGAAGATTTTGAAACATGAAATAAGCAAAGGGAAAACATGATACAATTTGAATATAAATAATATTAATATTATCTTGAGAAGTGCATGCATATGGAATATCTTGTCCTTATGTAGGAGAACAATGCCAGTAGCATATTTGACAGTGCATTTGAAAGTTTTTTGTGTCATAATCCTCTCAACAAATGGAAGGAGCTGTGTTCCCTACTTACCTAGTTCTACTAAAATTTTGGTAACTTTTAGAACTGTGTGAGTAAGTAAATGTTATATAACCATTTTCTTGCTTAGATGTATCGGAACTGATGTGCAGGGGAGAGATAGAGTAAAAATTTCTAGTAAGACATTTTTAGGTTTAGGTTTTCTTAAAATTTGCCTGTTTCAGAGGAGCTGTGCACAGTGTACTCCTGCTGATATCCACTTCATTAGTGAGAGGCTGCAGTGGTGGTGCCTGGTCTGAGGTCTGGCACTGGCCCTTCACACGTGATGTGCTGTTCCTGTTGCTGAGCTGCCTGTCCGTATGGCCAGAGTTTGCACAGATTGCTCGGATGGGCTGGCGCAGGCTCCGGGGCGTGCTCAGCGGGGCCCTTGGCAGCCTCCTTTCCTCCGGCACCTGTGGGATGAGGTGAGCCCGCAGATCAGGGGACCTGGAGCTCCGAGGGGCTGAGGGAAACCTGGCTGAGGGGGAGATGTTGAGGACGTGGAGTGGCAGCACACGCTGTCGGGCTGTCGTGTGACAGGTTCATGAAGCTGTTCTGCAAGGCTGGGAGCGCTTATTTGCAAAGAATATTAATTGGTTTTTGTCAAAGCTGCTTGCAGCTACCCTTACCTCTCTGGAACATTGTGTTCAGAGGAGTTGCATGTTTTAGATAAACATGTTTTGAGACCATAAGTCTTATATAAGACTTATTATATAAGCCATTAGAAATTTTCTTAGACCCTTTCTATATTCACAGTATTTTTGGAAGTGTTATCCTCTGTGCATGACTATATAACTTAATTTTTTTTAAGCCCTTCTGTAGAGTGGAAGAATACAGTGGAAAATTAGTATTATGTAGTTTTGGGGTTTGTAGTCTAATTCATAGAAACTGTGTAAGTTTTATTAGACAATCTGTTCCATATGAAAATTTGTTTACCACTCTTGTCTTTTAATTAAAATATGTCTCAACTGTATGTCATGCTGTAGTTGTGTGGAAAGGCTAAGTTTCCCACTCCCGAGTGTAGGAAATATAATGTAGCTAGAGTTCAAAAGAGCCATCAGGGCGAAAGACCAGGAAACTGCAGTAGAGGGGTACAGGAAATGGGTGGGAGTTGAGGAAATGCATTTTTCCTAAAATGTGGAATTGATGTAAAATCTAGTAACTAAACATTGAAACCTGTTGAGAAAATGTGTCGCTCAAAATAATAGATTGTTATGGACAACAGCAGCTTTTACTACTGTTGCTTACATTGTTTTCTTCTGTTGATTTATCTGGATAGTGACTGTGGTTCTGTATGATTTTTTGCTCTCCCTTAAGTTATAAGGTATTTTTCTATCCCATTTCTTCTTCACTGTACACTTGCTGTTGCTTAAGTGCTTGCGATGAAGCTCTGAACAGCTGGGAAATGTCATGTTTTCTCTATATCCTTAAGTTAGCTCTGTTCAGAAGTACTTCGAACTGTGTTGGAACCCCATTAGCCTGCTTTAAAGGTGTGATCAAGGTCCCACTACACATGCCAGCCCTAAAATTATGCCAAGAAGTAACCAATTAACTTTATTTAGCATTTAATCAAGCAGTTAATTTTGAGATGTAGCTTGTTAAAATATCCACCTTTGAGAGATCCTAGAGATACGAGCAAAACCACTTTGCTTTTTCTGCAGCAAAAAAAAGTAAACAGTTAGCAGTTGTGGGGAGAAGTTCCAGTTGTTAACCACTGATATAAGTAATATGTAGTGCTATTTGTACATAGAGCTCAAATATAGGCAAGCCATGTAATTGTGCTTTAGAGTTGCTGTTTGTCATGTAGGCATGCGTCTAGAAGTTCCAAATGTGGTGCAGAGCAGAAACCCCCAAGCAATGCTGGCTGAGCTGATACAAATGGTTTAAATAAATAATAAAAAGAGCTAGCTTCAGTCCTGAAAGAATCATCACAGTAGCCCAGTTAACAGTTGAGGGAGCAATGCTGATTTTCCTTCATATTATACTGGCACATCTGTGCTGTTCGTAGTGCCAGCAGCACTTCAGGCAGGGCTGGTGAAGGTGATGCTGTTCAGTGCCTTAGGAGCTGTGATGAGCCAGACCTGGCTCAGGGGTGTGCACAGCTAGTGTTTCCGAAGACTTGAATGCTGCCAATCCCAACTGGGAGTTTAAGAAGCAGCTTTTTGAACTTGTAGTCCTATTGTTTACATGGCTGAATATATTATATTTATGTGAATACTCAATATGAATATTATGAACAGGATCAAAGAGTATGAAAGCATTTAGCCTATTGAGCATTAGTTTTGGGAAGAGTTAAGAATTTCTGCAAGTTACAATCAGTTGTTACTCATTTAATATTTTCAAAAAAACATGTGCCTATGCTTGCATGACAGATTTTTCTTCTTCTTTAATTCCTTTCCTAAATCCCATTACTATCAACTTCTTTATATGCCCTAGGTTGATCAATGGGTGGCATATGCCAATACTAACCCAAGTATGGACATATTTCTTAGAGTATAAATAACAAAGCCATATTAACTTGGGTCTCTTTCTTCTTTCAAATTTAATGAAACTTCTTGTGAATTCATATATTTAACACATTTACCTTTTGTCAAATATAATTAAAATTGATAAGACACGTGTAGCCCAAACACACCTCATTTTCTCTGCAAAGTTATTAAAATAGCTCAGTTTTCATATTGAAAACCCTCTCCATCACAATGTGAATAGTGTGTTGAGGTGCTGCATCAAGGGCTTTATGTATGTTGTTCTTCCATCTCCTGATTTTCTACTTCTTCCTTCTTCTCCACAACCAGAAAAGTAGGTGGAACCTATTAAATCTCAAACATGAGTTAACAGTCTCACATCATGTCTTTCTATATGTGTCAAGGAAAGCAGTGATCAATATTGAGGAACTTAATTAAAAAATTCCCAGTATAATAAATACCAGAGTTTCTTGACTTTCAGTGGTAAGATGTTGGAGAGTGATAGGATGAGAAGATTAAAAACTGAAGAGAGAGCTTAAAAATCAACCCCCAGACAAACCAACCCTAAACCCGAGAAAAATAAAATTCACATTTATGCAGAGAAAAACTGAGTGCACTAAAGTCTATATCCACCTGTGGCATTTCTTCAGATTGTCAGAAGCATGTCCGTGTATGTATTTGTGCTTTGGCTGTTGCATTTCTCCCTGCAATAAAAGGAAGTGTTCAACCAAAACATTTACCCAGGATGCTGGAAGAGATGAGGATGCAGGAAGCTTTTAGCTCTGGCCGGTGCCAAGGTGGTTGGTTTTTGCCGGTGATGATGGTGGGAATAGATCAGGGAAGGGGGGAATGGAATCTTCACCACAGAGTTCTGCGTGTCTGGTCTGCTCTGTGTGGAGCTAAACCAAACCCTTGGAATGTGATTGTGGGATTAGAGGCTGGGAGGTCATTTCCTTGTACCTGCACAAGTCTTTGGCTTCCCTGTCCCAGCAGCTACTGACACTAGATCCTTTACAAACTTTGTCTGTACGCAGGAACTTCTTGAGCTAATAATCACTTAAGAATTTTAATGAAGGTGGGTAGTCAAAGACTTGAGGAAGATGAAGTTTTCTTAAGAGTTCCCAGTCTGTTAATTCTGGGTGCTTGTAGTTGAGCCACTGCAGCGAGTGGTGTTAGCTCCTGTGAAATGGAGGGGGATGCTGGAGAAGTGTTTTGGTGGGGGAAGGGAGCACTATGCAGAGACCTGCATGTGGGAGAAAGTGCTGCGTGCATGTGGTTTGTCTAAAAACTAAAATGCCTTTTTAATCTCTTCTTGTGGCTGCTATTTAGTAGAGGTCCAGTATGCTAATAGCCTTATAAACTGGTGAGGGAAATGTAATCAGAAGTCTTCTGTTAGAAATACCATGTTGGTGCTTTTTAAATTGTAGTGTTTTGGTGTTTTAAAGAGAATATACTTTTACTTTCACAGATTAAACTGCCACCAATGATGGAAATCATAACGGCTGAACAGCTGATGGAATACTTAGGTTAGTAATTACAATAAATCACTTTAACTTGTATGTTACACTTCACAGTGTGTAGTAATATAGAACTGTTTTATTTATTTACTATTTTATTCAGCTTTTTATTTGATCCAAGAAAACTACTTACAGTATTCAGTTACTCATGCTTTTCCTTAACTGCTTTGAGAAGTTTTCTGTACTGCTTTCCAAAATGATTGGTCTAGTTGATGCAGTTTGTGTGGCTTAGTGTACCAACACATTGATAGATTTAAAATTATTCGTGTCTCTTACAGTGTTGTTCTATTATTATTGACAGAATGTAGTAAGTCAACTCTGTCTTTAATTGTCTACAGTAACTCTAATCCTTGGAAGTATGACCCAATTGAAATAACGAGAAAAATTAATGTAGTCCTCACAGTGACTGGGGTCTCATTTGCAGGCACTACTCTGGTATTATAATCAGTGTTCAGCAGAACTGCAGCTCTTTCTATCTGACAGGGCTCAAACTTTAATACCCCTGATGATCCAGGTGTTGAAAGTGCAATTGTGATAGTACTTAAGATGTATGTATCACTTTTCTTTCCATTGTAGTCTGACGTACATAAAATGTTTGAACTTAATAGGCTAGGTTTGATTTTTCTTAAGCAGGAGAAGAAACCCTTACTATAGTGAGAAGAAACCCTTACTATAGTTTCTTTTTGCTTGTAAAGAATGTAACTTGTTCTTTTCAGAAGCAAATTGCTAAATCTTTTGGTTAAATAAAAAAGTTACCTACATAATTTAAAAAAAAAAATAAATCTTTCTCCCTGTGTCTAAACATTTCTTATAATTGCATTGATGGCATAATCCTGTCTGAAGTCACTACATAATTCCAGTTGTCTATATGTGTATTCTTTCTTGAGGGCATATATTAGCTTCTGGAACTGTCTTACATAATTGAATAATAAAATTGTGTTCAAATTATTTAGGTTCCTATTCAATCAACAGGATTAGCAGTTACAGTTCTTCCACAGCTGAAAAAAACCCCAACAAAACAGCCTTCAACAACTTTCAAGTTAAAAGAGTGTAAATTAGGAAACCTATAATGATATTTTTCTGAGTTTAGTAATGGAGCAAGGGAATAAGTACAAAAACACTGAAATAAAATCTGGAAAGTGGATCCTAATCTCTAAAGATGTTATAAATCTTGACCCTCAGCGTGTTGATTAACCATTAACTAATTTATTACCTTTGTGTTGTAGACAAAGGTGGAATACTACTGTTGTGGTTTAAGTCTAGGCAGCCTCTTGCTCACTCCCCTTCCAGTGAGATCAGGGAGAGAATGGGAAGGGTAAAAGGCAGAAAACCTGTGGGCTGAGTTAAAGACAGATTAATAGGAAAAGCAGAGCAAAACAGGGAATTCATTCACGGGCAGGCAGGTGTTCAGCCATCCCCAGTCACCTGTCACACACGGTGACTTGGGAAGAAAAACACCATCACTCCAAGTGTTCCCCCTTCCTCCTTCTTCCCTCCACTTTATATACTGGGCAGGATGTCACGTGGTCTGGAACATCCCTATGGTCAGTGAGGGTCACCTGTCCTGGCTGTGTCTCCTCATAACCTCCTGTGCCCCCTCAGCCCTCACCAGCATGGCCCTGTGAAAAGCGGGAAAGGCCTTGGGTCTGTGTGAGCCCTGCTGAGCAATAACAAAAACATCTCTGTATTATCACCATTGTGTTCAGCACAAATCCAAAGCACGGCCTCATACCAGCCACTGGGAAGAAAGTTAACTATACCCCAGTCAAAACCAGCACAACAAGTTTTATAGAATTACTGGTGTATAAAACATGGCAAAACATTCACAGTATCGGTCAGGATAAGTGGTTGCCTTTTTGATTGTATACAGAATTACATACCTTACTGTGAACAGTTTGACCTTTTTATATTTTTAAGCTGAAGCACAGAGGGAGGTCAGGTTTTGAATAATGAAGAGATTGGTATGATACCCCAAGAGATGATGAAATGTTACTATAGTAACAGTGTTGGCCATCTGAATTTTATTTCTTAATATGATCTTACTATGTTTTTTATATTCATATTTTACTCCATAATTATAATTCAGTTTAGAAAACAACGTGATCTCATTAATTTAGTAGAAACCTTCAGTTGTGGAGTTGTGGTATTTATTATCAGTCAGCTTCAGTCAGAAATATTCATAGAAATGTTGAAGCTTTGATTGTGGAATAAATTTAATTTCATTTTTGCTTTCTTTTAGGAGACTACATTCTTGACGCAAAACCTAAAGAGATATCTGAAATTCAGCGACTTAATTATGAGCAGGTAAGGAACTGCTCCTAAGATGCAGTAGCTTATGTCTGAAGAAACTAAAACTGTACTTCTCACCTAGGGTTTGTCACCTTGTTAAAAACCAGAAGCATACAGACCATTGTTTGTAGTTTGCTTTTTTCTGGGCTTGATGTAGAGTATCATTTTTATATATGTGCTATTAGTGAAGAAAAACTCAGTATCTATTAATGCAAGACTTGGTTTTTTTTCCTAAATGAAGTGATGAAGTAATTTGGCTTTTATTGAGGAACTGTAACACAAAGGTACTAATAAAAGTATATAACAGGGTGGTTGCTTTTTGAAGTCTTCTGTTACATGTCCTTCAGTGTGCTCTGTTCTGTGGTGCCTGCCAGAGTTTCTCTGAGGATGTAAACTGAGTAAGAGAATAAGAGAGAGATCTCTGTTCTTCATTGTGATGGACAAAAAAAAGGTTGATGCCATATTATGAAAGGCAATATTATTTGCACTGGCCACTACTTGTATGTCATCACAGAAGTCTTTCTATACTAAAGATAATGCTGTTGTTTTAAAAAATATTGATTTAGTATATATCTTCCAAGCTCTGTCTGTAATCATAGCTGATTTTTTGGTTACTCATGGAAAAGTGATTTTGAATTTTTTAATAGGTATAAGGTTTCAAGGTAGTTCTGTTTATTCTTAGGTCATTTTTTCTTGCTCTCATTCAGTGTTGAAAACCAAATCAAGTAACTTGAGATTGATTTGTATCAGACAATAGGAATTACTTTTGTAATAACAAAATTGGCTATTTTTTCCCACACAATTCTGTGCTGTAGAAGGTTATAGCTATAATCAACTTACAGGAGGGTGATGAAAACTATTATGCCTGGTGAAAGTACAACCTCCATAGCTTTATGTTCAAATATATGGGTTTACTACATAAATGTCACATACTTTAAGTTTTTAATTGTGTAATTTCAAAGAAGCCTTCTGTACTAGAAATCTTCTAAGTTGTTTTGAAGGTTCCAAAAAGCTAGAGTAGAAGTGATAATGTTGAAATTGTAGTGAGAAACTTCTGTGGTTTTCTGGTCTGTTTGATGTAATCCTGCTTTGTTTACGAAGTAAACATTACATAATAAATGCAACTGTTGTCTGTAGATGTATGATCTGAATTTGTGGATGGCTAGTGCTGGCTTATTATGGACTTCTTACTCATTTAGCAGAGTAAGATTATGGCAAACTTTCTTTCAAAACATTTCAGACAGGTTTTTATGTTTGACATCTGGTCCCTACTAATGACATGCAGTTGTTAAGGTGGTTTGGTTTGCTTTTAAAATGGTAAAAACTTAAAAGTTGAAGCCAGTTTTGAGAATTACTTCAAAATCTTGCTAAATTCTAAATGTTGTGACATAGCAAAGTTGTCAGTAGGATGAAGCAACACATAGTAAGGTAGTGGGAGCCGTTACATTCCTGGTCATGGAAACTTGACAGAACAGTGCAGTTAAAGGGCTACAAGCATTAAAACTCTCATTTACAGCAGCCATGCTCAAGTGCAGATTCTGATCAGAAGACAACAGAAGCAACTGTCTTTAGCCATCAAGTGGTTTTAGTCTGTGAATCTTTGCAGTCTCCATCTCCTGTCCAATCTGTATTTCTGGTCTTTGTCATGCTATTTTTCCATTGTTGTGAGCCTGAATTCCTCAAGTAACAGAATGTTGCAAAACCCAAAAACCTCCAAACAAACAAAAAAGTGCCTCAGTTTCCCCTAATCTTTTGCAAAGACTTTCTGATGGTACTCTTTGTGGGCTTTCCTCATTTAGTGGAAGATTCTTTTTCCTGCATGTCAGTAATTTTTTTTATCTGTTGGTTCAAGACAACTGTCTCACAAAGCACGTTTTCTTTGGTTCATCTTTCCTTTCTGTGATTGGAACTTCGTAACTTGGTAATTCTCCTTAGGATTCCATTGGGATCACTACTATAATAAGTGCTACTTTCATGACTTGTTTCTACAGTAGAATCTACAGGCCATTTCAAGGTATGCCCAAAATAAGATAGAAAATGTTTTTTTATGAAAGAAAAGAGGTGAACAATTAACACTCTGATTCTTAGTACTGAACCCTGAAATTAGAGTTGTCAGGTGGGTCTGTGTAGATCATTTTGTTCATTCATTATGTAGTGACAAGTACTTCAGCCTGACTTGTAAGGGAAGGCTTGAAAGGGGGAAGAAACTTCAAGAAAAGTCCCTTGAAGTTTCCCTTAAAATTCAGTTTTCTTGCAAACATCTGGCTTGTGGCTTTGGGAAACAGACCTAAAAGCAATCAGAGCTGCCTAAAAGTAAAAACTGGGTGTAAAAGAATAAGCAGTCAGATAGAGGTGATTGGAGGGAGATTCTTATTTTTTTTCAAATATCTTCTGGCACAATGAGAATGTGTAACGTGAATGTGCATAGAAGTTGTTGTTTATGTAATTTACCCTTTTAATTTTTGTTTATTTTGAAGTGTTGAGTTGATGAGTACTAAATGATGAAGGGTTACAAGAGTAACCACCAAGTGTACAAAGCTCTATTTGGTCATCTGTTCTTTTTTCTTTTCTATTGTCAGAATATGAGTGATGCAATGGCAATTCTACATAAGTTGCAGACGGGTCTGGATGTCAATGTGAAATTCACAGGTGTTCGAGTATTTGAATACACACCTGAATGCATAGTGTTTGATCTTCTTGATATCCCCTTGTACCATGGATGGTTAGTGGACCCTCAGGTAATTTACTCTGTTTCAAATATTTTTTTAAAAAGTTATTCTGAATGTTATTGGTGGGAGGGGAGATATTTCAGAATTTTAACAAGTCAGTAATGGTTACGGTAATGAATTTTTTAAATCTAGTCAGAAAAATTGAGGAGTGAATACAGACTGTGTGCTTTTTAGTGCAGGGACTTTGCAGAGCCTGGGTCTATAGTCAAACTACTTTAAACGCCTTCTATGACTCTATAAAGGAGAATTGTTTTTCTGAGGGAAGTAGCAAGTTGCCCCAGATATGGTGTCCCAGTCATCATTTTTGAAAGCTTGCTAGAGCACACTTAGATAGAAGGAATAACAAAGTTACTTTCCTCCTTTTTTTAATTCTGATTTATTAGTCACTGCTATTGAGAAATGAAGATGGTGGAACTGGTTGGAGAGAACTGCATCTTTAGCAAACATGTAATTTATTTTTAATTATATTATTTAATAAATAGTAAAGTGATATAGTTTACTTAGGGGGAAACTGGTGAGTTTGGCTGGACTAATAATGCCTAAGAGTTTTTCTTTTCATGCCTTGCTGGTGAGAGTTGCTGTTCTCTTACCCTGGCCCAGCTGATCCAACTCATGCCCTGTTCTCCATCTGCCTTAGATTTTGTTGCTAAGGGTTATCTCAAGGATTTAAAACAGGATCTGAGATAGCAAAATGTGTAGCACTCTGGGCTAAAGCTTTTTGGCCTAGATTTTTTAAGGGGATAGCATCCTCTCTTTATTGAATTCTTATTGTCATCTTAGTAATTGCCACTGGCTTGCAGTTGTGTTCTGTTCTTACCAAAGGTAAATTCTCCGTGTTGTTCCTTCCTGCTGCAGGTTGCGGACATAGTAAAAGCAGTTGGTAACTGCAGTTACAATCAGCTGGTGGAGAAGATAATTTCTTGTAAACAGTCAGACAACAGTGAACTGGTTAGTGAAGGTGGGTGATGTTTTTCTGTGTTTTGTCAAAATCTAAGTCACATATTTTCCATATGGGTCATGCTGAGTAGAGATACAAGTGGGAAGAGCTGCATTCTGTGTGCTGATGTCTGTGTGCTGCTTTCCCTGGGCAGGCACACAGCACTGTGCTTGTCTTCTCAGCTTCTCTGATGCATTCTCTTGATCTTTTCAATACACTTTTTCAACAGCTGGCAAGAACTTCCCCTATTGTGGCAGCATTCAGATTTCAACTTAGCTATGTATTATCTCCTATAATTAGAATATGAATTATATACTCCATTAAAACAAGATCATGAGTAGTGCTAGAAGTGGATATAGCATTTCTGAACATGAGAAGGGTTGTCTACAATGCTGTGGTTTTAGAACTTTCAGGGAGGGCACAACAAGTTTGAATGTGTTCCCTAAGACTTGTGGCAATATGGGGATACCTATGTAGGGGGGAGATAGGAAAAATACTACTATTGTTACCAGGTCTTACATTAGCGAGTGTGTAATAAGACACACATAACAGTATGTGTTGCTTTTGTAGGGTTTGTAGCTGAGCAGTTTCTAAATAACACAGCTACACAGTTGACATACCATGGACTGTGTGAGTTGACTTCAGCTGTCCAGGAGGGAGAGCTTTGTGTGTTCTTCAGGAACAACCATTTTAGCACCATGACCAAATACAAGGTACATTCAACATTTTTGTCTTTATTGTTGGGTTTTGTGTGCTCTTTTCAAAGCAAATCATGGTTTTTCACTGTCTTGAAATAGAATTAAATTCTGGGTTGTTATATATAAATATGGCTTACAGTGAATGTAAGGTCTGTAGCAACTGTTACTTGGGAATTATTGATTACAGTGGTTTAGACACTGGGATCCATTACTACTTTAAATCTTCTTGTAGCCTTTCCCTTTATGTTCAGTTTGCTCCCTGTGTTAACTCTTTGTGGTTATGTATAGTTACATACACTTCTTACATGGCTTAAATTTTCTTGCAGTTTGTGGTTGGCATGATAAGGTTAATTTAATTAATTTCTTGTTTCTGAGGATCTAAAAGTTTGCATTACATTTGGGCCAGTAGATGAATAGGTCCATGTTCAAAATCCCAGATGTTTGGAGAAGTTGAGATGAGCTGCAATAATTGGTTCCCTTTGATAGGGAAGAGAGGTTTTTTAAATTTTTTTTTAACCTGAATCTGGGGAAGCAAAATGGTGGCAATTGTGAAAGGAGTATTCTAGCATGCAAAAAGCAAGTGTCACCTTGATTAGTGCTTCTGGGACTCCTTCCTCCATGGAATGGAGAATCTGGCTTGGCAAATTTGCATTCATTTATGGAGCATCTTCATGCTAAAACAACTTTACTTTTGCTAGGATGGTAGTGTATAAGTTTTTACCCTTGTATAGAACTTAAAATTCTGTTTTGGTTATCTGTTATTTATTAAGACTTCAATTTCATGTTCACCTGTACTTATGAATAATGGTAATAAAAGCAAAAAAAAAGAAAGTGTGTAACATGCAAAAAGGTTAAGAAACCACTGTTTTTGCCATTATATGATAATGTTATATACCTCATGTGAATGACACTTTAATTTGTCACTACTAGTCCTTTTTTCCTCCCTCTGTTAATATTAACTGTCAGGGCTAATCTTTGGCATTTTGGGTAACTACTCATAAGCTGAGCTAAAGTTCTGAACAGTCCTGATAAATAATGATTAACTCTACAAGCAGGTAACACATTTGGTTTTATGATCAGAGTACATCTGAGATCTGTTTTAAATCTGTCTACAATGCCACTCTCTTACAGCAGTAGGGCAAGTAAAAGGATCTTTCTCCTCCCTTCCTCCACTTAAATAACCAAAAGCTATGAAATGTATCTCTGTGTGGTCAAATATTACACTTCCTGATGCAGCTCATTTAAATCAAAATTTTAAGTATAATTTTTCTCCTCTCTGCTTTTCTAAATTTAGTTCTTGGATTAGCTGGTAGTAGCTCATGAAGCAAACCTGTACATTGTTTTATGCTTTCATTATGGAGTGGGGAGGGAAGAACAAACCCCAACCTCAAAACAGTTTGGTTTTAAAAAAGAAAATACTAAGTAAAAGCACAGCTGTGCTTTCTGTGTACAAATGGTACCTAGAAGTGCAGGACACCTCTTTTACTTTGTTTAAAGGATGTTCCAGATAAAATACATAAATCCTCCTGGAAGTAATGCATTTTTGTGTTATTATTAAAGCCTCTACAATATAAAATATTATTTTTAATAATCAATGAGTCAATGAGTATCACTTTGACCTGTGGATTATAAATACAGATTAGTTTTGTAAAACATAGACTGTTTGTAGTCTTTTGCAGCCCAATATTTAGATTAAAGGCCAGAACCTGGTGTGCGTTCGTCTGTGCTTTATCAGCGTCGTACTTGTAAACATGTACTTCTCAGTTGAGATCCTTTTTCCTTATAGAAATAAAATGCAACATTTCAATGAGTTAAATATCCTTAACCAATAGTAATAATACAGAACGGTTTAAGGCAGTGAGTAAAAATCTGTGTCTTGAGTTTTACCTATAAGACCTAAATCCAGGTCCTAAGAAATACAAAGTTAAAATACTTGAAGAAGAGTGTTATTTGTTTGTATATTTAAGGTTTGCTGCTGCTGAGTCACAGTGGTTTTCAGCTTGTGCTTCTTGAGAAGTCTTAGACTTCTGAAATGCTGAGTTTTGAAATAAAGGCCGTTATTCTTTTCACAGTCATTATGGGGACCTCCCTTGTAGTTAGTGTTTCATTTCCATGTTATCTACATGGTTTAGTTCCTGAAGTTACTGCTTGTAAGCAGTGTTCATTTTGATTTGGATTTCTGGTGAGTGGTACGTGACAGAATTTGAGATATCAAGAAACTCGTTTTAATAAAGACAGAAAATAATTTTAAAATTGGTATTTAATGGCCAGCAGTAACTCTTTTGTCTGCTTCTAACCTACCCAGCTGTTTGCAGTAGCTATACAACTAGGGGATCTTTCATATCAAATCAGAGATAGACTTAACTTGGGCTTTTAGCCAAGATCAGCTATCCAGAAATTTTTGGACCTCCAGGATACTCGTGTGAGTGCCAAATGCATTGTTGCTACAGAGTTGAGATTTTTTTCAACTGCTTCACTTTCCATCTACTGGGTTTAATGCTTACTCTGCAGATGGAGTTTCCCACAGTTTGAGCAGTAGTCAGCAGTTACTGGACTATGGAGAAAAGTCCATGAACTGGGAAAACTGGAGACACAACGTATGCCAGGGAAAATGGAGGTGTAGATCTTCTAGGGCAAGAATGATGCAAGTATTTTGTCTTTCTCCAATACTGCCTTTCCCTCTTTCCCCTCCAAACCAATACATGAAAACCTGTAAATAAAGCAGCTGCAGAGTTAATTAAAAGGGAATTACACACTTAATAAGTTATGTCCACATAATAAAATTGGTGTATTTTTAGAAACACACTTTGAGTAATTAGTGATTATTATTCTAATTAAGCTAATGCTTAAACTTTCATTTGGCGGCTTTAATGTACAGCTGATACAATGACTTGTACACTGGGGATATTTTTTAAGTGCAGTGTTGTTTTTTTAAGGCTGATATTTTAGTGAAAGGACTTGGATTTCAATACCTTGTCCATTTGCCCAAGTAGTCATTTTTCCTACTTCCTGTCCCTTTGATTGCATACTAATAGTCTTGGCTCATGTGATTATACAGTAATAATTTTCAGCAGTTAAAAATGTGATTTTATTTTTTTGCCTTTGCTTTTCATTATGCAGATAATAAATACACCAAATGATAATTCCCTAGATCAAGGAAAAACAGGACTGTAAAGAGGGGATCAGTTTGGTAAGAAGATCTTAGTTCAGTTGGAACGTTTTTCCCACAGACTTGTTTTTAATAGAACCTGTGTTCTTTACTGAAAAGTATCAAAACACTTACCTGTTTGGATTTTTAAGTATGTGTGGTTTCTACTTTATAAATGTTGTGTTTCTGCTTCAGAACTCAACAGATACTTTTATTCCAATACAAAGTGTATTTCATAACAGTAATTGCACTTTTTCCTTGGGCATTTAAGATTGGCACCATAGAGGCAACGAATATAGCTGCATAAAAACATGTTTATTTTTCAATTTCTTTGTAAGTGTACAGTTCTTATGCTGAGGGTTATGCTGAATCCAATAGTATCTACTTTTTAAAAAAATCTTTTTTATATTAGTATATCTGAATGTTTTAACTGTTACGAGAAAATTAAAAGAGCACTCATTCATCAACCTAAAACACCTTCACAAAAACGAAGGGATCTGATCCAGAAGTCCAAGAGAATATTTACATACTATTTAAAACATAAGGCTTAAAATGTTTGTCTTTACTGTATGAAGCTACTGGACAGGTGTTTGGTTTTCTTTTTCAGTTTTCTAAATTGCTGGGAACTTGGTAATTGGCATTAGAACAAGTAGTTTAAAAACATTAATCTTAATAATTTAATCTGATTATGAAATTATCCAAGGAAAGGAGGTCTAGTAACATCACCTGTAGCCTATATGTGTGCATTTCAGAGATTATTTTTTTTGTGCAAGCCAGAAGACTGAGAGATCCCTGTTCAGGCGATTAATCTTGCTTTATTTCAAGGTTTTTATATGTGAAACTATAAAATCTGGGCATTGGTCTACAATATCTAGATACTGATTCTTAGGATAAATAATTATTCATAACCTTGTTTAAGTAAACTGTGTTTACAATAGTTATGCACTTGAGACTTTCTTGCATTGTTTTACTCCCTATTGACTATATAGTTAGTTGTAGATATTTCTGCTGTCTATTATGTGCTGGTATGTGGGGGGGGGCAGTGTTAACCCACGAGACTGGGTATTAGTTAAAAAAACCTCCACATTTAAAAACAAATCTAAAAGATAAGCTGGTAATACTTTAGAAATGGCCAGTTAAGATTTTTGTGAAGGTAGAAACATTTTATAAAGTGTGATACTGTTCTCTGCGAGGGGCATTTGAAAGGCATTTTTGTGTGCACTGGTTACCTTAATTGCCTGAGCTCAGTGTGCTGATCAGCCTTTTGAGCTGTGCCCTGGGCCCAGCTGCACAGGCCGGTGCTGTGTCGCTGTCCCTCATGTCCCTGTCCCTGACAGCCAGACCCAGACCCAGCCCCGGAGCTGGCGAGTGCCTGGGAAGGGCGGCTGCTTCCTGGCACCAGGCATGGCCTTGCTTGGTGCAGCTCCAGCTCAGAGGCAGTGTGAAGGTCAGAGGATGAAAGGCTTTTCTCGGATCACAGGGTCTCCTTGCTGGAATCTGGGTGTGCCAGTGAAGGTGCCCCGTGCCTTTAGCATAGGGAAGAGAACATGTCTGGCATTAAAACGGAGTCTACGAAGCCAGCCTGTAGATAGGGCCTCTATTTTCTTGTTGCAAGTAGGAGGACCAAAACCATGATGAGAGGCTACATTACAGCTCATAGCAAAAGAGCCAACACCTCTTACTTTATATATGAAATTATTGACAAAAGTGTCATGAATATTAGCAATATTGTGAAGGGTCCTGGTTGTTTGGGTTTTTTTTGCGGAATTCAATTTAATTATACTAATATGATGTAGAGATCAGAGAACTTGGTGAAAAACAAGGGAAAGGTGACTTTGGATCTCGGATCTGTGATTTCCCATTGTTCTTTCACTCCAGTAATGTGAACAGGAACTCTCTCTCTTATCAGGTACTAGGGAATCTGTGTTTGTTGGTTTGCTAAGCTTTGTTCAAGTGAAGAAGAATGTTTTAAGCTATGCAATTGGCATTGGAATTGCAGTGGTGGTGTTTAGATAATGTGGTGACATGTAATGCAGTTTATTGGTTTCATTAGGGAGCTGTGTTACATTTATTTTTTATTATTTACTCTAATGTGACATTTTTACAGTGTTCAACTGAGAAAATCTTACAATGTAAGAATATAAATTTTATTTAAGATTTGAAACAGGTTTCTATTTCAAACAAGTGTTAGCTTTAATCCATCCTTAGATGACAGACACTAGATTCTAATTCCATAAAGGCAATGATATACCTTAATATTTGTGTGTGGAAAAATGAAGCTTATAATAGTTTGGAGATAGGAAAACTAATATTTTCACAATGTCAGTATTATTATTAAGCTACACAGTTTATGGGCTGTAAAAAATATATGGCATAATAGAGGAACACCTGAGAGACACACACACCACCCTGTTTTTAAGGTTTTGTTTGAGTAAATGTACTGTTCAAAATAAAACTTAAAAGTTCAAATACATTTTATCTTTAAAATTCTGGGATTTTTTTTTTTTACGTATTTTTGAAGACTTTCTATACAAATGCTGTGAAATAGGTATTCTGTGCAAACTGGAAATGTTGTAAAATTACTTCCTTTCCTTTTCTTCGGGTGATTTTTAGGTGTCAGGAGTATCATTCAGTTCTTAGGCAGGTTTCCAAGGGAAAGATGATTTCTTAGATCATGGTATATGATCAGACTTGTTGCTGACACTTGTATTTATGTCTGTGAAGCCCCCCTGTGCTGGTTAACTCTCATTCCAAAGCTTGAACGTACAGTAGTGTTAACTGTTTGGTTTTGGTTTGGGTTTTTTGTCCATTCTGTTTGGCCTTGTGTATAAGTGCATGTTATGGTATTAGGTAATATTGGAATAATTGCTGCATATGAATCTTCAAATAATATTTTTGTTACATCAAGTGACCTCCCAGCCCCAGGAGGGGTGGCTGTAAACAGAGTGGGATTGACGAGATCTGATCGGAATTTCAGCATCTCCCTTAGTCAGTCATTTAATGACTTCAGAGAAGTCAGGGAGCTCGTTCTGTATTTGTTGAATGTGGACAATGTTTCCATTTCTTGCCTGTTTAGCCTTAAAAATCGTTAGAACAGGATCTGCCTCTTGCTTTGGTACAACTCTAGCACAGCGATCTTTGAGAACCCTTTGTGTGCTGCTGGAATACAAATAGCAAATTTTTGTGGCTGTCACAATAAACTGCTTTGATTTTTACAGCTAAACCACTGCTACAAGTTTTGTATTGAATGTTTGATCATTCAGTAAATACTAATGGAAGCTTCCGTCTTAACGTGCTGTGTGGTCAGTAACAACATTCTTGATTTCAAAAACATGATAAAAAGGGTAGGGTGAGATAAATGGATTGATTTAAATGGAAGTTTAAACAGGGGTATTTTGTGCTGCTTTGCTGTCCCTCAGATGTGCAGCACCATCTCCTTTTACTTAGGGCCTACTTTGGTAATTTCCCTTTGATTTCAGCTCCTCTCCCACTCCTTCAGCCTAAGCTTACATTTCATCCTTCCAGTACCTTGGTATCTGCACTTGTTAGCATTGTCTCCTTCACTCCAGACCAGCCCATTTTATAATTTCAGACTCTGAAATCAAGAAATTTGGCCTTATGGAACTGTAAAAACACTAAAATGCCAACAAAAGCAGTTATTGGTGACAAGTGATAGCAAGAATCTTAAATTTAGAGCTTTCAATTCAGACTTCAAATTCCATCAAAACTCATTACGAAACATGAAGTCTGAGATGTGGCCATTTTGAGGTAATGCCTCTTGGATTGTTTGGAAAGATCACCTTTGTCTCTGAATCTTGTCTTTGGAATTTAATACAATTGCTCCTGGGATTTAAAGTTTCGTTGGCAGTTTTTAAGTCTACTTCTTAGTTGTGTTTCGAAAGAGCTATCAAGGGATATAGCTTGATATATATTAATATATTCATTCATATATATATATTCACTTTTATATTAATTTCTAGTCAATATGAACTTTCATTAAGAATAAAGAGTTGCAAGATGGAATGCAGAAATTGTGTGGCTGTTAATTTAGCAGTGAATACTAGTATGTGGTGGTTCAATGCTGAATGCTAATTTATTTTATTATTAAACTTGCTAAAAACTCTAAATGAATGTTGTAGTGGAATGCAACATTTGTATCATTTCTGCTACTTAGATTGTAAAAAGTAATTTTTTTAGTTTTACAAGTTTTCCTTGTTCTTCTGTATAGGGTCAGCTTTACCTGCTGGTGACAGACCAGGGCTTTCTTACAGAAGAGAAGGTTGTGTGGGAAAGCTTACACAATGTGGATGGTGATGGGAATTTCTGTGACTCTGAATTCCACCTGCGGCCTCCATCAGACCCTGAAACTGTCTACAGAGGGCAGCAGGATCAAATAGATCAGGTACTGGATTTCTGCCTTTCCATTGTAAGTTAGTACTGATTTTTAGTTGCATTTATGTATAATTCCACAGATGCGTATGTGTGTATATTCATGCATATGTGGGACTATAAAACTCCTTTAGATAATTAGATTGGGGTTCCCAAAAGTGCCACTTGTAAGTATTAATATGGTTTTGAGGAAGGAAAAGTAAGACTGACTGAGTAGTTTGGAAAATGGGATTTTAATCTCTCAGAAGCCACTTCTGCATAGTCCTCACTCAGGTGAAATGTCACCTCTGCCTTGTATATGGAAATAGAAGGAGACTGTGGAATTTCTTCCTACATGACAAACTCCCTTCAGCTCATTAAGATTGTCATAGCTGAACTTTGCCTTCTGCTGCCCACTTGAACATAGGACAAGCTCCACAGCAGATTGTGTGTCATGGTGGGTGTTTTGTTATTCTTAATGACACAGAGTTTGCAGAAGTCATGTCTGAGGTGGGGCTGAGTTGTACCAGTTAATGCATAAGTGCAGAGCAAGACCATGTTCCTTGGAAATCTTACATTCTGAACAAGTTCATAATAATCACCATTAATATTTTTTAAATACTGGGGGAAAATGAGTAAGATTCTTATTAATAAGTTGAAGCACTGCATCTCTCTCTCAGAATAAAAATCTGATAATTTGCTGTTGTCCAGGTAATGGAATTTAAACCTGAAAGCAAATTTTTTAATTAGTTTTTGTGTTTTCTGTGCTGCAACTTAGGCATTGTGAAAGTAGACATGTAAAGTAGCTGTTCTCAACCCTTCTGCAGCTGAGGTTATGGACAGGTTCTGAAACAAAGTCCTGTTCTCCATTTGAAGATAAGGCTAGGAGAAAAGTGATGGTACTGTGTAGCTGCACATGCTGAAAAATTCACTTCATATGATTTGACTCTTTTCTGTGTGAAAGAGCACTAATAAACAGGTGTACTGTTTAGGATTATCTGATGGCATTGTCTCTACAACAAGAGCAGCAGAATCAAGAGATTAACTGGGAACAGATCCCAGAAGGAATCAGTGATCTAGAGCTAGCAAAGAAGCTCCAGGAAGAGGAGGACAGAAGAGCTTCTCAGTACTATCAGGAACAAGAACAAGCAGCTGCTCAGGTCCAGGTAAGAAAACAGCACTACAGATTATGATAATAAATTTTAGAAAGTGTTAATAATTGCACAGACACATCTGTGCTTGTACATATTTCAGCCTGCAGTGAATATAGGAATCTTTAGGAATATGCCACAATTGTTGGAGTATGCATGTAGATGTGGCAATTGCAAACACTTAAATACTTTAAAGCAGTCTTAACTTTATAAATTAGGGTTTCATTTATACTGCTTAATTTGGAATGATGGGATGAGTTAATATGTCAGGTTACAAAGATGGTATTAGCAGGTATTTTACATTACTTGCAAAAGAGCATTCAAGTAAGAACTTTTTGATAGTAGTTGAAGCTATGTCTTTATTTTGTCTTGCAGAAGTTTGTTGCTGTACATTTTTAGGTGATTCAGACTGTGATCTCATGTGAATCTATTCTGTTGTTCCAAATTAGGCAAATCAGTTTCTCCCAGTACACCTTTCCATCCCATACCATAAGCAGCTGTTTTCAAAATGCTCTGAAAATGCGATTCATGCATGTCTATGCTAAAATGCAATTTAACTGAATCTTCTGTGCAAGAGGCAATATTTAAGTTGGTGATTTGGATTTAGAGAGTTATCAACCACTGAGGACTTTTAGAACTGCTTTTATTTACAAATATGTAAGAAATAATCTATCTAAGGCCTGCATCTTTGGCCCAAAGCAATTCAGAACCATTAACTGATAAGTTTGTTAAGCATGAAACAAGAATTTTGACAGCTAAAAGCTGTGTTATTTGCACTGCTTGTTGCTTTGATGGAACCAGCAGTACCTACTCCTAAGACACAGATTCATTACTGCTGGCTGCCAAAGGTAGAAGGAACTGAAGAACCTGCTGAACAGGATTAAGAGCCTGCTCATTTGCAGCTATGAATGGGTAACCGTGGGAATAGATGATGAATCAACAAAATTTATGTGGTCTTTGTATACCAACCCCCTTGCCAAGTTACTAAAGAGTTTCTAGTCACAAAAAGCTGCTGCCTTACCATTATCTCACTGTCCATACCAGCACTCTGACTCTGCAAATAGTGAAATGTGGATTATGTACTTACAAGAGAAACTAAGAAAAAATTCCAGTACAA
The DNA here is from genome assembly GCA_013399195.1 of Dicrurus megarhynchus. Taxonomy (NCBI): domain Eukaryota; kingdom Metazoa; phylum Chordata; class Aves; order Passeriformes; family Dicruridae; genus Dicrurus; species Dicrurus megarhynchus. The sequence goes on from VXAD01008730.1 coordinate 162,629, forward strand.
TAACACAGAAGTGCCAGAAAATGTTTGAAACCATATTTTATTGAAACAACTGATCTGAATATGTGGACTCAACAGAAGGGACACATAAGACTTGAAATACGTTTTCAGCTGACCTAATTTTCAATTAATACGCAGTTTTGCGGAGGTCCTGGAGTAGGTATACCAAAAACCCTTACCTGAATTCTGCTGGTTTGCATAATACTTAAACATTTTGTTTGTGAAATTGACCACACAGTAACAGTTCAGGCTGTATCTGCAATAGTGCTGGGTTTATTTCCCATGCTATTTTCCCGACACAGCAGGTACAAGGTGCTGCCTCTCCAGCCAGTGCAAGACAATCCGGGAGTAACGAACGCAAACGCAAAGAGCCTCGAGAGAAGGAGAGGGAGAAAGAGAAGAACAGCTGTGTTCTCTTGTAACAGAAAATGGATCCCGTCTGGAGCCAAGTGCATGTCCTCAGAAGCAAAAACAAGGAGAAAAACGGAAGACAAACCTGTTACATGCCGCCTGTGCCTGATTACCCCATGGATTTCGTTCATGTTCCAAAAGAGGATGGATGACTTTGTAACAATCAGACAGACTTCCTTCAAAGTCATAGCACGTGCTGCTCAAGAGGGAATTCCAAATCACAGTTGGATGCGGCTGTGCTTTGAGTTAGTCATAAGAAATACTGCACCTTGTAGCTGAACACAGAACTCATGGCAAGTCCTGTGTCATAGTGACATCCATTACTCATTACATCAGTTAGTAAGCTATTTTATCTTCTACTCTAAACAAAGGAGGTAATTCATTTTGTGTAAGGCTTTTTCCTGAAGTCTGTGCACAAGCACAACGGAGTTCTGTGTTACTTCCATAGTATGAAACTATATCTTAGGCTGGGTATAGTCTCCATGACACAAGAGCCCAAATAACAGCTGGACACTGCCTCCTCAAGTGTGTCCAGATTTCTTTGCTTCTGGATCTGGTATGTTCTTTTTTTGAACCCAGATTTATACTTGTTACTGCTATCACTGCATCTCCTGGCCAGCTTTCTTGCCCCAAGAATATGTGACTTGATAGGCAGCGTAAAAAAATTGTCATCAAAAAATGGGGCATTTATTAAAAAGCAAGATGAATATCGTTTGCTTTTCGTGCAACTACAAACTGAGTATGGCAACTCAGATGTTATCAGGGTTAAACAAGTAATTTTATAGGTAACTTCTTTTTCTTGTATTTTTTTTCTCTTGTAGGTAAACTGGACCAGATAAGCTTTTATTTATTGACCTCTCCATATGATAGATGAATGATGAGAGGAAACTAAAGTCTATAATAATCATTATTCTATATAAGAATGCAGAGTTAAAATAACTATCTGCCTTTTATCCAGAAGTACCTTGAACTTTAACATGACGTTAACGTGTCCACTTGTATATTTAGCAAGTGTACTGTAGTTAAAACCACACTTTTTTGTTTTATAAATCATGTATTCTTAAAAAAGCACACTTCTGAAGGGTGAGAGAAGAGTGAAGCTGCTCTCTGAGATGGTTTGAAAGGTGGTCAGGTGTAATATTTTGTTTTTTAAATCACTAATTTAGAACTTTTGGAAACCAGATTTTTCTAATTTATGGGAACCAAATAAACATGTTGCGTCTTGTAGTATTTATAGAATGCAGAAATAGAACACCTGATGAATTTTGAGGGAACCACAAACCTTCCTCCACTTCCATTAAATCAATAACAATTACCTTCTTGCTGAACCTTTTGATAAAAATTTCTATTTAGCGATTTGTAGATACTTTTGAAAAAGTCTGCTTCTCCTGGACAAGTTCTGTATCCATGCTCTAAGCCTTAGTGTTCACACAGAATAACCTGGGCAAGCTAAGGCAGCCAGGTGGAATATGACATTCCTGCTTCCAGGTGTTTGGAGAATGTCTGTAAAGTGGGTGTCTAATGCAAGTCCACCAGTAAAAGGTCACTTTACAATTATTTCAAGCAGACTTGCTGCAATGATGGCAACCAGTCATCACATACATCTGTTACCAACCTAGAATGAAAATTAGATAAAGGAAGAATGTCTTACTAGCTAAAGGGCCAATTTGTATCACTTTTCTTCCATGCCTTTTCCTCTTTTGGTTTTTTCCACTTTTGTTACAATTTCCCTTTTATGATGAAGTAATGAACAGTAGGAGGTCTCTAATATGTAAACTATAAATTTAAAAATATCTTCTCTAGAAGAGTCATGCCCAGAGAAGTAATTTTAATACTCAATGTATGCAGTTCAGATAATTTTCTATGTCAGAACAAAGGTTGATGTCTTTTTTTCCTTTGCAGCAGCCTAACTTCTTCAAACAAATCAATGTGATGGAGGATCACCAACATAATGACTTAGCTACTTTTAAGTAGATGAGAAACTATTCCAGTAGTGTCAATAACAGAGACTTTAAGCCAGAATGTTGTTTAAAAACATTCTGTTACTAAGATTTTTCCAAATTTGTGTATTTACATTTATTTATTGACCTTGAAAAATAAATATGTCAAGCTAAGTATTTGTTACTATTTTCAGTGACAGTATTGCCACTTTAACTCCTTTTGGAAGGAATCTAGGTGTTGTGGCTATGGACTATATCTCTTTGCCTAAGATACTTGCTCATATTAGAAGAATTCATGTAACATTGCCAGTTTCAGACGGATGTGCCTGAAACCTAATATACTGTAGTTAGAGGAATTATTGTCATTTGGTCCCAGAGGAAGAGTTGAATGCAATGCTCATCAAGAAGTTGCAACTCCCAGATAATTCAGTTTCTTTCAATAAAGGAGTAAAGGATTTCAGGTTATTTGAGACAGAAGATATGCTATGAAAACAGTCCTCTGTTAATATCCTTTTTTCTTTACAGGTCTTGAAGCTTTGGAAAAAGGGTAAAGAATACCTGAAATCTAGGGCTGCATGAGTTGAACTTGTTATAAGCAGTTAAGCAAAAGTTATAAGCAGTTGAGCTTCCTAATACCCAAAATGAGATACATCTGGAAGCTTAATTTATGCCCTTCTGGGAGTAACCATTCCAAAAGCACCTGTCACAGTTGGTATCTCTGACAGTATCTGAGGATCAAAAAACCTGAACAGAATTGCTTTTATCTATATGAAGTGAGCTTGGAAAACAATATTGCACAATACAGTCTTGGAGTACCAGGAAGACAATATCTACTTCTGTTTACTTCATTTGCCTTTTTTTCTTTTTCTCGAGCTCATATTCTGGCAAAAGGGTAAAGATTTATCCTTTAAATCTGTTTATACAATTTAGCATGCACATGCTCCAAATACCTACATAATATATATGACAGTGTCCAGAAAAGTAGAGTAGAACTTGTTTTCCACTAGATAAATGCTAGCACAGAAAACAGAATCATAGAATTTTTGTTATTGCATTATAGTTGTGACATAAAAAAAGCTACATACAAGTATTCTTAAAATTAGCAAAAATCTGAGCACTGCCTTAGAGATAAATGTTTTTCTATAAGGCACTTTGTAAATGCTCAAATCCACCACTTTTCTTGTGACACTCATGGAATCTGCAACCCAACAAAGCAAATCCAAGGGAGGGTTGTAACACCAGAGAATGAAATTAGCATTCCTGAAAATTCACTTAAACACAAGGCAAATACTCTGTTTTGTAGCTGTCCATGTAGTTCATATAAGAAACAACGTGTTCAGCGTGTCTTTGCAGAGCTGCTCTTGTGGCTCACAGGCACACGAGCTCCAAGGGAAGCACAGGCTCTGCTGGGAACCTCGGATTGCCAGGCAGGCTCTTACTTGGTATTTCACATTATTGTCATGTTTCTTCAAACTTGTATACACAAGCTCTTGAAAAAATTTTCCAGTATGTAATAAAAGACAATTTTGAGTTCTTGAAATGGAATTTTCTGTGCATTCAGCAGGAAATACTTGAGTAAAAGGTAAGGCTGATATATTTTTAACTGAACCTTTCTTTGTTCCTGCTACACTGGTTCTGTAACAAAGTCAGCTCATTGCTTGGATCAGCTCTTCGCATTAGGATGCTTATTACAGAATCTATACAAACTACACCCTTCAATACAACATACTGAATTAAGAGCTTATTTTATATAAAAGTAGATTTTTAAAGGTTGCAGCATTAAACAGGTGACTCAGAAAATGCACGTTAATTGGTGCAGAATGCTCATTAGAAACCATATTACAGAAAAGCAAAAATAACAAGCTGTAGTTTGGTTGCAGTAGAGTGCTCCCATTTTTTTCCATCTGTGCTATGACAAACAACACCTTGGTAGCAAGAAAAATCCAACACTGAAAAATATTCATACAGTCCAGGCATAGCAAATGTTACATGCAAGGCCGGACAATGGCATTTCATCTTGATGAGCGCACATCCTCACATCCTTTTTTATTAAGCTTAACTCGCAACAGACTATTAGTGTCAAGTGGGAAAATTGGGAGAGGTGAGTGACACCTTCTCAAACGACATCATTTACACAGAGTCTGATGTTCACAGTGTTTCTGTACAGCTCCCTCTCGTTCACAGCTTGGCCAGTAGAAAAGCAATGGATTGAAGCTCAGCTGTGATCTGCTTTGATGGGGAAGAAGTGCCACAGGGAATTGCTAAGGAGGAAAGAAAGGCTGGAACATAAAAGTTCCTATGCTACCTCTTGAGATCGTTTAAAGCTTTGTCCTTAATTTTGCTGTTATTTTGAACACAAATAGCTGTGGCACAGCATGCAGTGGCCGGATTTTCTCACCTAGGTAATGCCCAGCAGGTTCATTTCCTGGCAGGTTGGCAGTGTCTGTCCCTGGACACACTGCTCTTCACTCTTACTGTGCTTTAAAGTCAGGACTAGCTGTGCTGATCCTCTGATAGCTCCAAATAGTCTTATATTAAATGTCAGTTGCCTACTGTTCAGTTTCTGTCAGTGTCAGCTCGTATCACTCTGAGCTCTCTTTGCTGGAGAGTTCTCTCTAGAGAACTTGCTGAAATCTGCCTTCCCCATTCCTTTTCTAGTTTGTAGGATTACTTGTGTTCATGGAGAAGCTTCATGTGCTGAAATGGGCAATTCCTTGTTTTTCAAGGTTAAAGCCTTTAAATACTCAGTTAATTATCATTAGAAGTCCAAGATCCCATGTTTGCCTCACTTTACAGCATAGAAAAATGTACAACAAAATAGTGTTATTTTTGGGAAATCCTAGGAACAATTCAGATGAAGTTTCAGCACTCAAAGTAACTGAGAAGTTTGCTAGCTCAGTCTAAACAGTGCTTACAAATAATGTAACACTGCTGAAAACAAAGGCAGCTGCTGCTCTGACTAATCAGTGTAGACACGAGCTGAGGCACTGCCCATGCTGCCCTCCAGCCGAGCTGTGCACTCAGGGCAGCAGGTGCTGGGGCTCAGGCAGTGTTGCTGGGGCCAAAAGTGAATGAAATGGGCTTGTTTGATAGAGTCAAACACTCAGCCAAATGTACAAAGATCTTGGGGGTGGACAGGGACACAAACTCAGCTAAGTTTTGTTTTGGGTTTTTTAATTACTCTCTTGAACTTCCTTTAGTGCTGACCCAATTTCAGTTTAGGTCCCATCCAGCGTGATACCTATTGCGAAACATATGGGGATTGATCTAACAGTGTCTCAGGAGCCAAAGCCTTTAGCTGAGACAAACTGAGGTTCTCCATCACAGAGCTGGATGAAATAATGGGATACTTGGTCTGTCTTGAAGTTCATGTTCTCTTTCCTTATTGAAGCCTTTAGTAAAATTTGGATGGGCTTCCTGAGTGAAAACTTCAGCTTTAACTTTTCAAAGTTAAGTTTATGCTATGCAATTTTGAAAATTTTCACCTGACTTAGTTAAACATTTTTAGATTTCTTCTGAATGTGTTTCCAAAAAAGCTGGGATAATGGTATTTTTGTCAGAAACTTTGTGATGGCTTTTGTTCCTGCTTACTGGCACATGCCAAGGAAAAGGTCAAAATTGCAGTTAGAAGAAACACTGGTGTGTCTTAAATTATTTTAAAAACTTAAATCAGCTGAGTAATGGGAACACCCTTGGGTTTGGTCATCTCATGTTTTAGGGAACCCCAAAATAACTGTTATAACTAGTTATAACTAGTTTTCTCTAGTATTTTGGTATCAGGGCATCAATAGGTCTCTTAATTTTAGGGCTTTTTTACTACAAATTAACCAGAGCCAGAAACTGGTTTATATTAGTTACTGTTTTGTTTACAATTGAGTTTTAGTGAAGCCCTTCACACTGAAAGTTTGAAACCAGGTTCTGTTTGAGGTGAGTAAGTAACAATCTGGGCATTTTGGCCAATTGCACGGGTAGATATTACCACTGATTATATTAACTGTAGAAAAAAGTATTGCTGTGGAAATAAAATCCTTTTGGTTGGAAAAGCATAATAGCATCTTCAAGACACTGCAGATAGATACATTGAACCAAGGAACCTGGTTGTGGACTTTTAAACTACTTATAATCCACCTTTTGCATTTTTTTTATCATGAATAGTTGCAATAATTACATGTTTGCATTCCATATACTCGGGTTACAGCAGTGTGCTTGTAGCAGTGTGTTTGTATTTCTGGATTTCTTACATGCTTTCTCTTAGGCACTGGCAAGCAAAAACAACTTTGGAGAACCCCTTAAAAAAGTGGCCATAGGTACAATGACTGCAAGAGACAAACCTCTTCTAGCAAGGGTTTCTTCACCTATATTTTGATAACTCTTGAAATCACTAGTGCTGTAACATTATGCTGAAAAGTGTGACTGGTCAGGGAAGTACAGTACAGACATTGATGAAATAAGCAGGATTCTGGTTTGGATATAGTTTGTACTTGCAAAACCATCCCAATTAATGCAGGTTGCTGTCAGATTGTACTGGACAGGTCATGGCATAGCTGAATGGTTTTTTCCCTGTGTTTTTGCAGTGTGTAGTCCCTGTTTACAGGTTGAGCCTCACAACTTTGGCAGCAGTACTTAGAACTATAGAAGTATCAAGTACGTGTCCTGTGCCACAGAAATATATTCTAAATCTGTTACATCTTGCTCAGTATTATGTTAATTCCTTACAGCAATTTCTTTATAAGGGAGTGAGAAATACTGTCAATAGTTTCCCCACAATAACCTGATAGAGCTTTAATGATAAATGACGCAGTTTTGGTTTGTAATTACAGCTTTCAGCAAAACAAGTTCTTATCAATTATCCTTTTATCTGGTCACCAGCTGCATAGCCATTATTTGTACAACTTGTGATAATTACCTTTTACACATACATGTAAAGCTTAATGAAGAAATTACTGATGGAACATACAAAAATGAATCCTTTCATGAATGAAGTTGCCCCAAGGTCTTCAGTGTTAAGTCAAGTATGTGTTGTCTTAACTACCTTGACTGGGTCTTTTTACAATAAAATGTTTTTTAAAAAAGCCCCATATGCAAAACCCTGTTGTATCTTAGGCAAGTTCCAAAAGTCTTCCAGATTAGTAATGTCTTCAGATGCCACCAGAATTGTGCAATTCCTGTGTTAAAGCAGCAGTTTAGCTCTAAGTCTTTTAGTCACCCAGTGTTTACCTGAGCTCTAAATACAGTCTTAAAGGAAATGCAAAATAAAGCTGATGCAAGTGACTGTGGATTTACTAAGAGAGGGGAGAAGTTAAATTTTAAGTTGTATTTTAGAGGTGCATGACAATTAAATCTAGTCATGCAGTATCATTTGTACCAATGTATGTGAATGAAATCCTTTTCATCATGTTACACCATTTTCCAACACTGTAATGGCATCTACAAGTTCAATTACTGAATGTTTTGCATTTTAAAAGCCTTAATTGTTTATATTGTATTAATGTGTTTTTAAAGACTATAAGGAAGTAACATTTTCCTTGTAAATTGTTAAAATAATTTTGAACACAAATAATTTTCAGAGAAATCCAGTTCTGTATCTTAATACCCCTTTTTGTTTATGTACCACAAAGCTGTTAAATTGTTACCTTTTAAATAGTGTCTCCCATTATCAGCCTCTCTCTAGTTCAAGGTCTTTACCCAATTGAGATTTATTTTGGTTAACAGTCTTCTGAAACTCATTGTATGTAAATAAATTTAAGTGAGCAAACTTAAATAAGTATTTCATTTAGATATTTAAGTTCTTTTCTAATAATAAAGGTTGGATGATATACTTAAAAAAACCCAACAAACAATAACTGAACAAAAACTCACTCTGGAAAAGGATAGACTTCTGGTGCTCTTACGTATTTGATAAATTCAGAGGTCTTGGAAATTTGTTTTCCATCAGTTTTTTTCCCCATTGTCCTAGTTTTAGTATTTTAAGTGAAACACATACACCTGCACAATCAATCACATTTTTAAAACTCAGTAAAATTGATCTTCAATTTTTCTTTTAAGAATTGAGCAAGATGTATTAAATATATCAAGGTAAGTGACACACTTGCTTTGGTGCATTTCTTTTGTTTAAACCTAAATATTTGTCAGATATGAGTATCCATATAGGATTAATTAGAGACAATGCTGTTCCACCACCACGTTTCTCTCTCCTCTGTCTTTCCTGAAAGGCTACTTACTCAAAACCAGTTTAGTTTAACTCATTCTCTGCTCTGCTCTTAATTCCCTTGGAACACTGCAGGTGCTTAGCAGTTCTTCCACACAGTGAGCAGAAATCAGCACCTTCTTACTGCCTCATGCCTTAAAAAATGTAACTTAAATCCTTTTGTCACGGGTAGTCTGGACCAGTAAGCACTTCCAGCTGTTACTCAAGGACTACTTCCTAAGCTCTTCTGTTCTGGTAGGAGTCCCCTATTCATTTGGGTAACCATCCACCACCCAGCTTTTCCAAATAGGGTTTATTTGCTCTTCTGCCTTGCTGAACAGCAGTGTTGTAACTATGCCCGTACCCTGGCTGGGTGATAAACGAGTCCTGGCCTGCCTGCTTGGCATTTCTATTTGGGCCAGGTGCAGAAAGGTTTAACACAGACCCTTACATGCTGACCCAAACCAAAAGGCATAACAAGATGCAGCCCTTTTGCTCAAGGCCACATCAGTGAGCAGCTGAAGGAGTCCCCAGGCCCTGTAAGCAGAGTTTGTGGTAGCCTGGTGTAAAAAGCCAGCTGTTTCAAAGTTCCACAGAGTTTTGCTAAACACAAAGAGCAAACTAAAATTATTTCTTTGGGCCTCGCTTGAGTGTTCTATTTTTTGGTTCTAATCTTTCTTCTGTGAGCAAATGTGCTTCTAAGTTTTCAATTCAGTAACAGTGAAGCAGACAAAGAAGTTTCAGTTAGAACCTAATGGCACTCATGTTTTAATTTGCTATACCAACATGTTCAATTCTGCCTTCCTGCCCCAAAGACTGCTTTAAAGACTTACTAGAAGCTATACAGAATATGAAGGTTTATTTCAAAAGAATACATTTGCAAGAATACACATAAATGCACTCAATGTAACAGTACCTTTTGCAAAAATAGGTTACATAATACCCAGTAATGAAAGAACAAATCTTAATTCTCTACAAATTGGAAAGCAGAGATAATAGCCTGGACAACCTTCAAAATGGAGGTTATTGTGGATGTTGTGAGAAGTAGCTAACTTTAAAGCATGACACCACAGAGCTAATGTTGGTAAATCAAACTACTAGCACACAGCTGCAAACTATTCTTTTATACAGGATTAACAAATATTTTGGTTCCAATTTCTTTTTACACAGTTCTAGTGCCTCAGGGAAAATGCTTATCAAAGATACACAAAAACTATCCAAAATTACAACGTAACTATTAAAATGCCTCCAAAATTGAGAGGAAAATAATCACGTTAAATTAAAAAAATTTAACCAGGATTTCCAGATAAGATTTCCTGTTGTTAATCAGAGAAAATTTACAAGAGATTTCAATAAGTTATCTCGAAACCAAGCAGCTGTAGATCTTAGAATCTTCGTGGAGGTCCACCTTTAAATGGCTTAAATCCTGAGCCACTTCCCCTCTGCATGGAATTGCCTGTGATCTGTACAACTCTATTAATGGGTGAAGAGTTACTGGAAACAAAAGTTTTAAAAAGAGTGTTATGATACATACCTAAACTCCTGGTGCACAGGTAAAGATGTTCTTACAGCTCCTATCACTCAACTGTTAAACTGTAAGTCTCAAAAGAGACTTGAAAACATGCAGGAAGAGACTTTGCAAGAATCCCTGACTCCTGTGCTGCTGGACCACGCTGCCAGCAGCAATACCCTTGGGGAGCCCTGTGCTGGCAGGGCAGGTGGGGCTGTGTGCTGTGCAGCAGCCACAGGGAATCACCCTGCTGCTACTGACACTGCTGCACTTCCTAAGGACACCAAAGCTTGCAGGGGCTCAGTAGGGAATGGAGAGGAAGGAGTGGTTTCTGTACCTCGTATGTGGAGCCATCATGCCCCCTCCTCCACGGCCATCTCCCATTCTCCTTGTGTCATGATAGCCACTTCCTTGAGAACTAGGTCCGTGCCATTCTTTCCTTGGTCCAGTTTCACGACTGTGGCGTTCTACAACGTGTCTGTCCTCGTTATAGTGCTGGTGAGAAAGCAACAGTTGGTCATTCTCAGAAAGAAAGGGCTGTTCTACAGGAAACAAGCTTTTCAAGAAAGGTAAGCTTACAGCTGATAAAATAAACCTAAGTCCAGCACCTTTCAAGATTTCTGTCCATAGGCTGCTCACACATGTTTACAATATTCCTGTTAATTCTAGGTAACAGAAACTCGTTGCAGTGACAAGGGTGTGGATATGCAGAGAGTGAAGTTCCATGAACTCACACTTTACCCCCAATTCTGCCCTGATCTCATGATCACTGGCATAAAACTCTTAAAGAAGAACATTAATAATTTTTAAATGCTTCAGGATTTACTAACAGGAGTGAGTTAGCCTGTAGTCTTTAAAGACAAGTCTTGCAAAAGGATTTTCTCTCAGTATCACATTACAAATTACAATTACAAACTGCACTGAAAGTAGCAGGCAGTGTATTGGTTAAGACCCTGAAAAGGTGATGACAAATTCTCAAAAGCTTAATTGACTACTCTCTTAGGTATTTTTCTGATCTATCATAAAGATGCCAGACAAGGAGAACAGGGTAATTTTTCTGCAATTTCTTGGGTTATTAAAAAAGAGAGCCTTTAACATAAAGAAAACTGAGTTGAAAATAGCCAGAATGCTTGTGAATCATTTTGATGCTGCTGTATGGTCATTTTTCCAGCATGAGTCTGCATTTTCCAGCCTCTCCTTCATGCTCACAAACACAAGAATGTGACTCACTTGTCCTCCACCTCTCTCTCCCATCACGCCCCGTTCTCCTTCCCTGCCTCCATAGCCAGAGGCGCTGCTGCGGCTCCCAGGAGGTGCTCCCCTCACGTGGCCGGACACTTCCCTTCCCGACCGATCCGGCCTCTCGCCTCTGTAAAAATTGCTTTCATCAAAATTTTGGTTTCAGTATAATTGAATTGGTACCAAGTCATAGCACATGTAGACAGCAGAGATTCCTGTGGTTCCTAGCAACCTGCATCTGACTTCTTAGAAACATTCTTTTAGATCTATGTGGCTCTTTAAATAATTACAGCTCACCTGTTACTCGTTTACATCTGCACTTTACACAAAAGCCTCCTTAACCCTGTGTTAAATCCCATCTAGGAACTGGATGCGATTTAGCATTTGATAACCTACAGATTTCTTCTAATGCTTTTGAAAAGTGATGTTGCCATTCTTTACCGGGAGAGGGTCTATTCTCTCTTTACACACAAATTCTTGAGGAATCGCTACTATGGATAAATTCTACAAGAATCAGTACTTTCACTGGTTAGTCAGCAAATTTACCTGCCATCCCGTTTGTCTGTGCTTATGCTTCCCTCACTCTTCCAATTTGTTTGCCTAGGTGGGTTGGAACCAGTTTCTCTGGGATGTCGGCCGTGTGGAATTTCCGGCCTGTCATGAATTATCACTGTTCTCCTTTCATCTCTGTCTCCTCGCACTTCCCGTCTGTCTGTGTCCCGGAGTTCACTTCTTGGCTGTGGTGGTTCATTTCTTCTGGACTCACTGAAGCTCTTGGGATATCTCTCAAACCCCGGCTCTTCTCTTCTTGCTGTTGGGCGGGTCTTTTTTGCCTCGCCTTGATTTACAAAACGATCTCGCCTAAGTTGTTAAAGTAGGAAAGAGTCATTTGGTTGTTTCCCAAATTCACCTTTCTCTGCACGTGTAAGCACAAGCATCAGGATATAAAAACATCACTCATCTTTGTATCACTTGTTTGTTACTATACCTGTAGAATAGAAATCAAAGATCCTTCCCAAACTGTATTTATTTCTACAATTGTAATTTTGAGCTTGAGTTCTAACAGCCAGTTAAACACTTTTTTATGCACTTATTTGTTCCCATTTTGGCCAGTGTAATTTAAACAATTATGGGGCTGCCATTTTGCCCAGTATGGGCAAAACAGAGGGAACGCTAGATTTCTCAAGTCAGAATTGTATTTACAATTCTAGTTCACTGAAACCTAAAAGTAGAAGTCCAGAAGCTACAAGTATGTGGTCTTAGCTTTTTAAGTGGTTACTGGAGATATTTAATAGAACCATGAAGTTGCATCTGGAACCAGCATTTACTGCACATTTAATGGATTGTGATGGATGCTCTTAACTCTCCTTCAATCTGTTACTTTCAGCCTTGCTTCTTAAGGAAGCAAGTTACCAAGTTGGACACAGGTAATCCATGAGAATTTATGACTAGATGTGAAAGAGGAAGGAATAATTGCAAAAATCCTTTTGAGATGTCTCACAAAAAAGACCACCACGTAGCTAATTTAAAGCCCTCAGAGAAAAGCAGATTAGATTCCATGATAAAAGTGACCAGTCCTGAAGAAATGTCAGGACAGTACTGCAATTCTATTACATCAGAACTGTGTGAAGCCTTTAGCACCACATTCAGTTTTGAACAGTTAAGAGTGAAATCCAGAGATGCTGGCAGACAAATACCTGCTCCATTACCTAAACTTACCTATCAAAAGAAGATGATGGAACAGAAGAACCTTCTGGATATCGGCCTCGTTCTCTGTGATCAAAGTCATTGAACCTGTTCTGCTGGCGGCTGTAATCTGAGCCATGGCCAAAACGTGCATCTGTATCAAGAGCCATCTTCTTACTCTCATTCCAGTAAGGATCATCTCTCCTTTAGCCAAAACAAAGGAACCTTCATCAGTCATATGAAGCCAAATCGAGGCCTAGTACACAGAAAACTGTTGAGAGTCAGTCGTCTATTTTAGAAGATGCTCATTTGGCCTTTGGAAAGCCACTGACAAAGATAGACTCCTTAAGAGTAGTGGACAAAATCATTTAAGAAAACACCCAAAACTAACCATCCATTTAGCAAAAATACGAATTCTTAAAGTAGAAGGTAGAAGCTTCAACCATTAAGGCAGAACAGCTTTTCTCAGCAAACACTCTGAATTGTGCTTTTTTCACGCAATAAGAATTAATTCATGGGATGGTTCTCTCATTTCAAAGCTCCCTCCTACAGATAAGAAGTGTTTCATGTTTGTAATAAACTAATGTCAAACCAAATCCCAGAAATCCAGTTCTTCTGTGAAGACCTGCTTCAGGTACAAATGCATTTTCAAGTCTGATACAAGGTTTGTAGTTGTTTCTTTTTTATTATGCACTGCAAAAAAAAGAGTTGAGAATTACCTGTGATCTACATCCCGTGGACGTTTCAAAGAATTCCTCTTTTCCTGTTCATACCGGAGCTGCTGCTGTTGCCGCCGAAGTTCCTCCCTCTCCCGCGCAATTCGCTCCGCTTCTTTTCGACGTTCCTGCCATGAAAGGAACCACAAGCAGAACAGGTCTTTACTAGAGATACCCAAAGAACAGTTAGCAAGGATACAGACCTATCCCTTGACAGTTTTCTGCTAAAGGTTATCTGATAAAATTCATCCTTGGGTAGCATCCAAGATTAAAGAGCACAGGGAATATTTCTCTAAAAACGTAGACAACAGATCTGGAGATATTATTGGCTGTTACATAGAAATGTGTCCAGGTAATTTCTTGTATTACCACTGTATTTATTGCCCAGAAACACTTCTTCAAGTTTGCAGTGGTATTCTATAGGAAAAATCTAGTAAAATTATGGAAGAGTGGTATAGGCAAAATGATCTATTGTGCTTCATGTTTAGAGACTGACTTGTATAGCTGCTACAGTAGCAAGCATTTTACATCAAATTACTCCCAAGCAAACAAGATGAAGATTCCTGTTGTTGTACATTGTGGATTATGTAATGTTTGGCTGGTTTTCTATGAAAGAAAAAGGGCCAGGTAGAAGGGTGAAGAGCAAAATTCCCCACAAGTGCAAACTGGGCCATCCTCGAAAAAGCTCCTGCACAGTCCAGAGCCCAACTCTGCCCACCTGTTCAATCCGAACACGCTCTCTCTCCAAACGCTCCCGTTCCATCCTCTCCCTCTCCAGCTTTTGCCTCTCAATTTCAAGTCGTTCCCTTTCCCTCTGCAGGCACTCTTCTCGCTCGTGCATTATTCGTATCCGTTCTCGCTCGCGGCGCTCTCGCTCGGCAATTTCTCTTCGCCTGAAGGAAAAAAAAAAAAAAAAAGAGGTAGCAGAAATTCACCTAAAACATTTTGTCATCCAAAGCTAACATCACCTTAGGCATAGACATTAAAAAACTATTTCAGAGTAAGCTCTTCACAGAAGTCCTTGCACCAGAAGTCTACTCCTTTTAGCCCGAAGTAGCTGAAGTGGTTTTAGCTTATCTACAGAACCATTACCAGACAACTGATAGGAAAAGTTATTTCAAGAATAATTTCTTCATGTATTTTATTCTTAATTTGGATTTCTCATTTGTCATGTGGCACACAGTAACAACAGTATTCAGTCGCCAAGAATATGATTGGATCCAAAAAATAAATGCTATTTTAGCTCTTGTCCTCTTCAAACTAACAAAAAATTTACTTGTGGTTTTCTGTCCAAAAAGTAAGACAGCCAATCATAACCACTCTGAGTTGCACAGGTTAGTAGACTCAAGAACAGCTTCACTTTTCTTTCATCTTTCTACCTCCCATAGTACAGCCTAGAGGAAGCACAAAAGGCATTTTCTCCTTTAAGGTTTATGCTTGCTGAGAATTCCTTTGTTTAGGATTTGTTTCCCTTTAGGTTTTAGGGAAACCCAGCTAATAATACAGCTCATTTAACTGCTCTTTGCAAGCTTTTGGCCATATGAAAACAGCAGAACAGAACAGTGTAGCCATTTGGTCCTTCTATTTAAAGGGTCAAGATTGTATTATGCTTGATTTGTCATTTAGATATACAACATTCTCTGTTTAAAAACAAACCAACCAACCCCAAACACTACTTTTGGCCCTGTCTTCTAGTCTACCTCTCACCTTTTCGAAAAGAAAACTGGCATGCAGTAACACTTATGAGATACACCCCCCACTGAAACAAACTCTAAGCTGTGTGTGTACATGTATAGCTATTAAAAGATTACACAAGAATTTTGGAGTTTGTCAATTCACATAAAGATACTGTTAGGTAAAGTCCCAGACTTTAACATCTGGTTAGAAGGCTTGACAGAATGCATTCTGATTAGATTTCTAAATACAGTATCTGATCAATTAATGTATAAAATAGCCTTTAGCAAGAAGTTGAATTACTACCTTCGCAGTTCAACAGCTCGTCGTATTCTTTCCAATCGAACCATGTGTTCTCGCAATCTCTGCTCCTTCATCTTTTCAAAAGGCAAGATATCCTTTCTACCCCTGTATTCCCTGAATTTCACTTTATCTTGAATAATACGTTCTTTGTTCCTCAATATCTGTGGCTATAGACAGAGATTACAATGGTTATTTCAGAAGTCTCATTCATTTAGGGAGATTTCTGGATGTTACGTTCAAGTATCATTAATGACTTAGCAATCCCAAAGCATACAAAGCTTCTATCTAAGCTTAAGAGTTTGTGATAGTTTATTGACTCATCAGTGCAAATATCAACTGCAAGGTAGGATCAGGTAAGGTAAGGATTGCATCAAATCTATAGATACTTACTTTATCAAACCTTCCCCTTCTAACTGTCCTAGTGTGGCCTTGGTCTCCTTTTGTTTGGTCTAAAACTACAACTTGACCTGGGCTTTTACCACCTAGTGAAGGGGGGAAACAAAAACAAAAAATAAAAGAAGGTTTAAAAACACACACATACCTATCTCTATTTGCCTATTATAAATTTTCCTTAGTGAAACTTCTAAATCTCTGAAGTGAACTGGTACTGGTAGGAGAAGCATACCAGCACATGCCTGTAATTAAGTAATAATATAAAGTATGGAAGTAGTAAATGTGTCACTGGAGTCTAAAAAAAGAACAGGTGTTTAATCGTCTGGTTTCCAGTAACAGCAAGAACATGCCCCCAAGACAAGTCAGACACACAGATTCAACAGGAGGAAATATGGCTATATGGCATACTTATTCTTTTCTTTTCTTCAGTTTTTTTAGTGGATTCTTGATTAGGGCCACTTGTTCCATTATCACTCTTCTCATCTTTACCTTCTGTTTTCTTGGCTTCTTTACTTTCTTTTTTTTCAGATTTCTCTGATTTCTTTTCTTCTTTTTTAGTTGATGGAGTTCTTATTGGGAAAAAGAACACATATCCAATGAGGAAAATTCAACTTAGAGGATTTTCACAATTCCAGAAGATGTGAAATTTCTTACTTGCTGGTTTTGTCACTTGATGCAGTCTTCTTATCTCCTATGCTCCTACCCGAACTAGATTTCTCCTCACTTTCCTTCTTCAATTCTTTTTTGGAGGGATCACCTTTTACCTATTATTTTTTCAAAAGCAAATAGGTTAATACAGTTTCTTGTAAAAGATGGTCATTTCGGGAAAAGTCTTCATGTTATGAAACCTACTTTCTCCACAGAGATTTGCTGTCCGTGCAGCTCTGTTCTGTGCAGGTGTGCAATACATCTGGCCACTTCTGTGCTAGAGGACATTGTTACTATGCCATAGCATTTTGCCCCTGGGCTTCGTGCATTTGTGACCACCTTTGCACCAAGTACCTATGCAAACAGGAAGAATTTAGGTTCTGAGAGACATTTCTACTAAGGAAGCTATGGTATTCCAGTAAGATTTTTACCCTACTATATAAGAAAACAAAACAAATTCACCCCAACAGCAACATAACTCCCACCCCACTAGAAAGACTGACTGACACTCCCAAGTTCTCAAAAGCTTTGAGAACTTTATCCCAACTTGCACATCAAGGCATGTTAATGCTTGCATCCTGTTTTGACCAGTCACCTCCTCATGCCCATTATCTAAACGCTTCTCTACAGTTATTGTTAAAGTTCATCCACAGAAACACCACTGACCTGAATTTGATGGTTCATCTCTGACAGTTGAACCCCCACAAAAAGTCAGCAGCTGCCAATTAATGGCAGGAAGGTATAAGCGGTATTATGTAGTAACTTAAGAAGGGAGCCAATTCTTCAAAGTCATCTAGCAAGTGTGTCAGTTAAGCCATTTTAGCATTCAGCTCTGACATCTGCTTCTTGAGAAGGTATTAAGCTTTGAGTTTCTCCTCCTTGCTAGAATTTCTATAGCCACTGGAGCCAGTCTTTTTGCCACAGTCATGCTCTAAAGGCAACAATTTTATCTTTCTAGCAGACTGTCATGGTACAGTCATTAAGTATTTCCCAATCAATTTTAAAACTGGGAAGCCATGTAAATATAACTACCAACCATCTTTACAGAGAAAACAGCCAAATAACAGGTGTCCACACTTGTGAATGCATTAAATAAAATTGCCTAAGTTAATTAGAAAAATCAGATATGCAATAATCAATACACGTACTTGATATTCAAAGTGCTCAGGTTCTAACTGGTTCCCAAAATACAATAATGCCATTACCTGTATAGGCTTACACAAACACTACAAATTCACATGGTTATCAGCAACTCCTTTGGGAAAATGACAACAACCCTGGGTTTAGAAGACTGCTTAGCTTTTAAGATATCTGCATTGTTCTATGGAATTTGTATGTTTAAATTAACCAAAACTGGGAAAACAGACTTAATTTAAGCAGCCTGTAAAAAAAAAAAAAATCAAGTCATTGAAAGAGTCCCTAAGGGATCATACATTAAATGTCACATCTTTTTACCTATTCTTCCCTTTCATAAGCCTTCAGAACACATTTTAAAAACAGTCTCCCAAAGCAGGATGTTCTATGAAGACTGTTTATATTACAATTTTATCAGTTAGTACATTATCTTGCACTCATGGTTAAATACAGTTGCTACAAAGGAACATAGCCATCATTACTTTAAAAGCCAGTCCTGACCAGAATACTCAAGTATTTGTGAAATTTCTTTTGTACTTATCTTACCTCCACAGGAAGAAAAACTTCTTATAAAATGAACATATGGTTCTTCCTGTAAGCATACACTCTTACTGCTGCAAGTATGGGGTTTTAGATTGCAGCGATTTCCTCTAAAACCTTTATTTAAATCAAGCATTACTCAATTTCTGTAACTGAATAGAGGAGGGGGAATAGACACACACCACACACATGGTATCACACCCCATGAAATACCTTTCCGTATTTGCCAAAGAGATTTTTCAAATCAGCAGCTTTTGTGTTGGAAGACAGTCCGCTAACCCACAGGTTTCTAGTTGAACTTCCACTGCTACCACTAACACTGCTCGTGCTTCCTGAAACAAGTTTTACAAAACAGCCAAAAAATTAAGGAGACAAAGGTACCATGAATAGTTAACTAAAGTGTTGCTGAAAAAGAGAAACTTAGCATGTTACCTCTAAGTAATTGTTTATCTGGTTACCTTTCTTGAAAAGGCTTCTATAGAAAAAAAAATATATGCCATAAGATTTCATTCATTTAACCACGTATTGAGACCAACAGCTTGGCTAACTTGTACCCAGAGGACAGAGACAGAAAAATAATACAAATCTTTGTTAAAGGCATGCTTTACCCCTCATTTGGGTATGTACATTTAGCTTCAACATCTGGCTTTTATCATTAGCTTCTATACAAGAAATTTTTTTTTTTGCATACGGTATTTGTTCTCTATCATGATCTCTGTACACTGCTCAA
This sequence comes from Dicrurus megarhynchus, assembly GCA_013399195.1. Taxonomy (NCBI): domain Eukaryota; kingdom Metazoa; phylum Chordata; class Aves; order Passeriformes; family Dicruridae; genus Dicrurus; species Dicrurus megarhynchus. The sequence continues at coordinate 181,737 of VXAD01008730.1, forward strand.
GTTACCAGAGACAGCAGAAAGGCAAATACAGAAGACTTAGATAATCCCAGCCTCCAGAATCATGTGGTCAATTTCCAAAATTTCTTGAAGTATCAGCTTCATCCAGAGCAGATTTTTAAAAATACTACTGGATGTAGAACTGGATACAACCCAGCAAAATTATTTCCCACATACTATGGAAAATACTAAATAAAAGCTGGAAAAACATGTGCCTTAAATACTCCACCCACCCCATGTATTAGGTATTTTTGCAACAACACAACAATAAGAACTCAAGAGATTCATGTAATCTCATTCCCAGTATATTTTAGTCTTCAGTTATGTAGCTCAGTTTGTTGTTGTTTGCTGCTAAATGTATGAACTGCTTTGGAATATGTTAAAATGTAGCCAGTCCTACAAGCAAGACCAGAACTGGATCTCTGGCTTGACAGCTGGAAAATCTGGTGATGTGCAGTTTTAAAAGGTAATTTAACCATCTTGAGAAAAAAAGGATAAGTTTTGTTTCTTCAATGCATCAAGATTAACTGATAGCAAAAGGCAACAAATCTCAGTTATGGTCATACTAGGGTTATCTTGATATTAGATTAGATTATAAGGAAGAAATTCCTCCCTCTGGGCCCTGGCAAAGGTTGCCCAGAGAAGCTGTGGCTGCCCTGTCCTTGGAAGTGTCCAAGGCAAGGTCGGATGGGGCTCAGAGTAATCAGGAATAGTGGAAGGTGTCCCTGCCCACGGCAGGGCGTTGGAATGAGATGATCTTTAAGGTCCATTCCAACCCATAACACTCTATGGTGCTGTGATACACTTAGAAAAATCAATAAATATCATTAAACAGCCACTATCCTGGCTTTGGCTGTGTATATTAAGAAAGCCTTATGACAGTTACTATTACAGTTATCACATATGCTACATAAATGAAGATACATGCTTACAGTGAAACTGAAAGCAGATTTGCTGTAACTGTCATGAAAAGACACATCTACAGAAGACCCAATTATGTCTGCCACAAAAATTTCCTCTTAAATTCATTTATCAGGTAAAGTTTCATTCGTCCATTAGTGTTATGCCAGAGATTCTGTGACAAAGGTTTTTGGCAGAAAGGGAGTAGGTAAAATAAGGAGACACATGAGCTCACACAAATGCATTTGTTCAACCATGAAGCATCAGTACAACTGGTGACACTAACATGCTCTTGAGCTCCACTCTTCAAACTTGTAATCGTAATACAGGGTTTTAAGGAAACAGATGGAAACTCCAAGGCAGAAAAATAGGTTCAAATTTAATACGTTGAACAGCCACAAGTGCAATTTTGCAAGCTGGCATCTCACTGTAATACTTGGTTGAGAGTTCTGTTTATTTAAAAATGAGCTAGAATTACAAACAAGACAAAAAATTTCCTCGGCAATACATTTAAGTACTTGCAATTATTTATTGCTTGTTTTGCTGTAAGTTACAGCAGGCTTATCTGAAAATTATAGCTTCTCATCAAAACAAAGACTTGGGAAATGTTAAATGGAATTTGCTCCCAAAAGTATTCTGAAACAGGAGAACGTATCTTCATCAAGTCTTTAGAGTAAGTATTTTTGATCTTATGACAAACCTGGCATAAGGAGAAACAAAATATATGGACGCATACATGTAACAAATGATTACTGTATCTCTAGCGTAATTTACTATAGATGGCCAAGTTCAATCATATAAGCCATTTTATCACATGGCAAGCAATTTCTCAATCAGGAAAGCATTTAGGGTTGTATTGTCTTTAACTAATTTATAATAGTTACCTTTATCATCCTTTGATGTGGTCTTGCTTTCTTTAGATTCCTTAGTAGAGCTAGAGAAGCAAATTAAAAAAATCAGAAGAAAGTTGAAACTACAGAATTTGGTGTTGCACTTTATACTACTAACACTAACAGACAAGTTAACATTTCAAAAAATAAAAATGAAAAAGGGCCAGACTGTATATTTGAACAAATGATTCCCTTATGGATTCTTGCACTGATTTTCCCCAAGATGCCTGAAGATCTAGATTTTCTGACAACTCTATTCAGTGGATATATGGCAATCTTCTCCAGATTTCAGGACGGGGACTTGACTTCATTTTGTGTTCTTAGAACTGATAGCTGTTCATTACCATCATCACAAGGACATTTAAAAAAATCGTCAATTTGAAAAAAATAAATAAATGCTGACAATTCGACAATGCAATCAGTAGGACATAGTGTCTATACGAAGATCTTGAATTTTTAAAAGTAACTTATGGCGGTCAAAAAACCTATAGGCAGGAGCATAGGATACTAATTATAAGATTCTTGCTGCTACCCCCTTAATGTAGAGTGATCTTATTGAATGCTGGTACTCAGTATCGTAAAGAACTGACATAGAAAAACAAACCTCTTTGCTTGACCAGAGGCCCCAGTAGACGAGGGACCTTTCTTCAATGTATCCTTTTCTTTGTCTCCAGATTCTGCTTTCTTTGAACCTTCTCTGGCTTCCTTCTTGACGGGATCACCCTTCACGCAGTCTTCCTTCTTACCATCTTTATGGTTCTCAGTCATCTCATAGTCCTTGCTTTCCTTCTCCAGGCTCTGTGAAATGGTATCCTGCACATCCTTTGGCTTACTTGCTTCAGAATCTGTAATTTTCACATTTTTACCTGTTTCTAGGAGGTCATCACCATCAAAATCCAGAGTGATGGCATCTTCGGCCTGGATTGTAACCGATATGTTATCATCCTCAGCTTCTTTCACAGAGGTGTTAGCTTCCATCTCTTCATGAGCCGTGTGATCAGCCTCAGCTAGGCTTTCTTCTGAAGGAAGAGGTTTAGATACTTCTTGTGTACCATCACCAGAACCTGCTTTATCTAAGAGGATTTAACAGGAATAAATATGGCAAAACAAGAAGTTTAAACAATTTCATATGCATAAGCTAGAATAGGACCTAGAAAATACAAAGCCAGTTATTAGCACTGATGGAAGGTTAGAAAAAAACACAAGGTGTATTAACACAAATATAAATCCTTTACCCAGGATCACTTATTCTTCATGGCAAAACACATTTTCTAGAGACAAATACCAAAACATTAGGAGGGAGAATATGGTTCCATCCTGGAGATACCCGTTCTTCATAAGAAGCATCCATTTTCCAGTTTAGGATTTAGCATTCCAGAAGAAAATAGTTGCTTTGGATGTTCACAGTTAGATTTAATCTGTCTTTGAATCTTCCTGGTTCCAGAACTTCTAACCTTCCCAAATCCGAAAGAATTACAGTCTTGGAGAATTCCAGCCAGTCTTCCACGTCAATGTTCTCTGTTCCTTTCCTTTCCAAGCAGTTGCTTGGCAGTCAAGTGACTTGTACAAGGCTGCTGCAGAACATGGATGGGTGAGCCTTAATCCAGAGTTCGTAGACGAACGGTCCTCAATCTTCATCCACTGGAAAGATTTTCCATCTCAGTCCCACAGAGGCATCTCCAACCGTATTCTTGGATTTGCATAGATGAGACACTTCGGCCATAGGGTCCCTCGTAAACACGGAGTCTGTAGTTTTATCCTGTAGCTTCAGTAATGTGTTTATTCCATCTTGGGTAAAGTGATGGTGTTCCATGCCCTTTCTAGTCCACAAAATGTAGAATCCTTAAGACTTCTGTCCAGGAAGTCTGTTTGCCCAAATGCATTACATTCCTTCTACAGTTTCACTAATGAGCACAGCTTAAAAAATGGTAGCCACTCCACAGGTTTTCAAACACTTGTTTTAGCATCCTGTGTAAAACTGGTATTTCTAAGTGACAGTAAGCCAAGCATATGATGGTCCATACATTTGTGGGGTGCTCAACTTCAGTGTGAGAGTGTAGCATTTCACTCAACTAAACATCAGTTACTGCAGTGCAAGTTGGAGGCTTTGGCATCAAGACTTACCGTATATTAAAATCAGAATACTATGGGTTTTCACTAAGAATCATAGTATTACAACTGTATTATACATCCACCACAGTAACTGATAAGTACTGTAATCAACTCTTAAGAGTAAAGTAACTCTTAGGAGTGAAATAAACTGACTGCAGTGATTCCAGCTGCTGAGCTCAATGAGGAGACAACTGATACTTAGTACTGGAGATAAGCCTAGTATTAGTAGAGATTGAATGTTACAAGATAAAGTTGCCTGCTCTACCAGAGTAAGACCTCTGAACTCTATTAAACTTTAGACATACCTTTCTCATTTTCTTCATCTTCACCGTCCTGCAAGAAAAGGAAGTCAACACTAAATGTCTCCTATTTTGAAACTTTAAGCAGAACAGTTTGTATTTTTCATAGAATTTCTACTGTATGAAGGCAAATACTGAAACGAAAACTGTTTCAAACGATTATCCAGGAACCAAACCTGCACAGCTCCCTTGTCAAATCACTGAAAAATTTTATGAAACAACTTGACATTTATCTGCAACACTTGCAGTTTGCAGTTGGTTGGGACATGCAGATACAGTCTTACCCCCTTAAAACTCAATGGGACATTTCTAAACTATTCCATGTTTTGCTAAAGCCTTCAGAACAGATGTCACACTGCTGATTGCTGCATTCAGAGAAATGCAAGCAGTCCATCATTAGCTTTAAAAGCTCAAGAGAGAAGTCAGAAACTAGGTAGCCTCCCTCCAGTAAGTACTTAAAAATTAAACTCTGATTTCAATAGGTATTTACTTATTTCTCATTAGTTTTACTGAGCAAGAGATGCTGTATGAGATGTCACTTTTCAGACATCAGTTCCATGTAACTCAGAATGAATTTCTGAACTTAGAGATATCAGATACCAGTATTAACACCAAAAAGCAACTCTAAACAACCACGCCCAGTTCCACACTCCCCACATTCTCTAAGGGCAAACTTCTACATTAAACAGAAATTCTAAACTCCTGTACAGGCTGTATATACTACAACAGCATCTGGCACAGCCCTCTGGTATGTTTTTAAGGGAGTGTGAAACAATCTTTGTGAAGTCTATGCACTGAACACTCCCAAACTGTAGAGAGGAATTGTCTTTAAATAGGTCAACTTACTTGGTATCACAATTATCTGCATTATTCAATATTTGAATGAAAGCTTCCCATACTGTTTACCTTTATTGTATTACATCATCTGACTCTAACATGCACACTGGAACAGGAAAACCAGTCTAAAGTGATCTTCTCCAACTAAACAGACATGAAAATCAGCTCAACAGAATGGAATTAGAACTCACATGGACAGCTAAAAAAGTGTAATCTTCTATGTCTGGATGTTCATTTTCCTATAGAAATAGAAAAGGGACTTGATTAGCAAACCATAAGACATTCAAATATTCAGAAACTCAAGAGATGCAGTTAACTCAAAACATTTAAGTGGATACACAATGTGAACATCAACAAGCAGTTTTCCCGATGTAAATAATCTGAACACTAAATCATAAATTCACTACTAGTACAAGGGAAAAGGACCACTTAGGAACTAACTCTGTATGGACTCTGGTAGAATTTTATTAGCCACATTTGTTTCAGGACTATTCAAATACAAACCAAGGCAAATAAAAAGAAAAGAGCAAAGTAGAGTAAAAGGAAAAAACCTATCTTTTAGAGATAAGCAAGACAAACTGAAAAACTAGTTCTGACTTCCTAGTAAAAAACACTAAGAAAAAACGTACATTTTGCTGATAAAAATTAATGTAAAATATAGCCACATACCTGACTTTCGGAATCCTTCTCCACATCTTCTGTTGTCTCTGCTGGCTCCAGGTCATGGTATCTTTTCTTTTCTGCAGATGGTAGTTCTTTAGAATTCAAGTTCTCATCTTCAACAGATTCTTTGAAGTCCTTCAATTCATCATTTCCATCTTGATCACTTGCATCTTGAGTCTCCAGTTCACCTTCCTTTTGGTGTGAACACAAATACTTGGTATAACTGAAAGTACTAGCTTTATTCTGAAAAAATCACTGCTAGAATCAGTGTTTCACTGCTGGATCAGTGTCTCACATGCATAATAAAACTCATAGCACGTTTTAAAAATCCCCCTGCTTCATAGCCTTAGGCATCACACTGTGAATACAGTAAAAATAATGCTCCAAATTTCCACATAAATTACCACAAAGAAAATGGAAACTTTTTCATTAACTGAAGTCAAACATTGACCTTAAATACAAAATGGGAAAAGTTTTTACACACTTTTATTACCTTGACAAAGGAATCCTCTTCTATTGAAGCATCACCAGTCAATTCATCAGCTTCCTGCTTTTTACCTGAAATGATGGGATATGCTGTGATTAGACCTGCTATGTAGAGCACACTTTTAATACTGATTATGTGTTTGGCCTTAGTTTATTACTCTTTACATGTTCAAGTTTAGCTGGATTGTTCACTACAATATAACCTTCCAAAAACTGAGTAATTTTTAAGGAGATAAAATATCAGCTGAGTGAGGATGAACAATCAGTGCTGTTGAATAAACAAGTGGTTACATCCAAGTTAGTGATTTTAATACCAATCCTTCTATATTGAGTGACAATGGAATTCAGGAGAATTTTGAACTAGAAACTAAACATTTCTAGAATTACTGAAGTTAACTAGACATTATGACTTTGGAAAGGTCTTGCTTTATAGAATAACTAACATCAATAAGAAATTAGGTTAGAACGAACCGCTAAAGATCACCTAGTCCACCCAACCTCCTGCTGAAACCTACAGTTAGGTTCCAAGGATGATGGAAGGGCTCAGGGCTTTATTTAGCTGTAGCTTTGAATATCCACAAGCATGGCAATTACAAGCCTCTCCAAGCCACCTTTTTCAGTGCTTTTCATCACTAGAGGATGAAGTGAGGCAGAAGAATTGAGTAGGTGAAGCCCTTCTGCTTTCTACATATGCTTTAGTGTACTACAGTCCTGTTTCATTGAGGAATTCCGTTCTTCCAGCACAGGCACACTCTTCTCTATTAGAGATGTCTCTGTGAGGATGATGACTAGACACAGCTCCCTTTGGAACCCAGTGCATTTCTTTAACCTTCTGAAAAACAAGACCTAAGAACACTAGATAGAAACGTCTCCACACAAATACACCCTTTGAAGAACATTCTCCCTCTTTGATTCAGCCTATCAAAGATTAGCCTATGCAACAGTTTTCAGTAGCACAAGGTACAAAAGCAGTTCTGTTAGGAAGTGGCTTTACTGTATCTTCTACTGAAACTCTGTGTCAATTCAAATGCAAATGAGATGGCAGTCATAATTAGCACTTAATGCTTCATTTTTTGGCATCGCATCTTCCCTCCCTCCTCCCTTCATCCTCTAATGAATGGCTAAATCAATTCTATAATTATTCCAAAGGAATATAAAAGAAAACCATAAGCCAAAGTTCAATACAGTATGGACATCTCCACTAGCTGAACTACTCAATTTTTTCAGCCATTTATTTCCGTGGTCTTTCATATACAGTTCTTAAATTGCATTTCAAAGCTGGAAAGTACTCAACTACAGGGCAAGAAGAGACACACTGTTTTGGGTTTGCTTGGATTCCAGTTGGTTTTACTCATTTCCCTGAAAGGCAGCACTCTGACCATACTCCTAGAAAAAGCACATTGTTGTTTTCAGTACAGGCACACACTGATCTCCAGGAAAAGGCACATGCAGAAGCTATTTCTGTGACTGAGAACATGAGATTCAAACTTTCAGATCTAAAGTCAGCATCACTGATTTTACTTCACTTAAAACAAACAAACAAACCAACCAACCCCAAAACACACAAAAAGACTTGTTTTAGCCTTGTAATGCTATAGGTTTGAGAGATTTTAGTTCAAAAAGCACCTGCACAGGTATTCTAAGGGAAGCCAGCTCTTCTCAGGAAGACGACTTACATTGGAAAGGACAGTTTCTGATGTGCATCACAGCTGATGCCTGAAACCAAGACTAACTCAAATTTTGTGCTATCTTTTTAGCATTCTATGATAGAATCTACAGATCCCAGGTATCTTCAGCATAAATAAAAAGCAGCGAGAAACAACAAGGATTTCTACACACCTTCAACTGCTTTCTGTTTTGCCCCCTCACATTTCAGTTCGTTTGTTAAACCTGAAAAACCAAGTTTTTCCTGCATCCCATATCCAGCTAAGCATACACAGAGACAGGCAAGCATACACAGTAGATGCTGAACACATTTAGCAACTATCTAGCATAGACCATAATGAAAGCTATTTAAATCATTCATTTCACCTGAGGAAATATGGCAGGTGAACTAGAACCGAGACTTTATAGGGAATAGAAAAGAAAACCAAACCAATGACAAAGCTCCAAGTTAGCCCCACCATTATGAAATAGCAGCTAGAGAACTATATTTTATTGACTGGTCCTCATCAAGAGCAAGTTACAGCATTCAGTAATGAAGCTATTTGTATCTTTTATTTGCTACTGTATTGAGCAATGATTTCATTAGCCCTTCTTTACTACATCTGCTGTCTTTGTAGCAAATCCCATTTGTTCTGAGTACCAGAGGTATTCCCAGGCATAACAAGACCTGAACAATGACCTTCACTTCTCAGCTTCAAGCCAGAAAGTGGTGTAAGTTTGCTCTCCCTCTCAAGTTCCGTGTTTCAGGTTGCTTTGCTCTGGTTGGAGTATCGTTGCTCAAAAGTGGCACTTCAAGGTTCTGATACAGATAGTTTTCAGATGTTGGTACAGTAACTTGCCAAAAAGCCAGCATCCACAAAAATTCAACGTTTGTCTGACTGACACTCATCCACAGTGGGCTACTGAAAGGCACATCTAGCTCTTAAAATTCACGTAACTAAAATCAGATTGCAACAAATACCTTGCAAAAAACAATTGTTTCTCTGAACTTATTCAAGACCAGTGTTGACGTGATTGAAGGGTAAGTTAACAAACAGAGCCAAAACAGCTGGACCTTCTGCAGACAACAGGCATAGCTGGTCTCAAGTCACACAAGCTGTCAACACCTGATAAAATTTCTGTACAGGTTTATCCAAGCAGTGGCTGTTGAAAATGTCAGTGTGTACGCAGCATTCACCACAGATCTAGGTCCCTAATAACACAAACACTCATTTACCTTGGAATGATGGCACTCCTTTACAAGCCATGCTCAATCCCTTTGCTGGCAACAGCAATTGCTACACACCATAAAATTGCAACAGACTATTACACAGAGAACAAATATTCTCCTTATAAGTAAGTAGAAGAATTAGAACATCTTTAAAATGTTGGTTTAACATTATGCAGTCTAGCTTTCATTTCATTTAAGCCTTACAGTAGCATAAGGTTATCCTACCTGTTCATGGTCCTCCACGTGAAAAATTCAGGCTACCTGAGTGTTTACAGAATTATAGAAGAGTGTATTCCAGACAACTCTTGAACTAGACATTTGCATGTCAGGCAGGAGCAGAGTGGCACACTCACCAGAAAATTTTGGAAGAATTAACAGTTTGTATTTCTTCTGGTATTCCTGCTGAAATTCTCAACAGGGTTCTGTCACACCTAATGCTAAAGATTCATCAAAAACATGGGATAAGACGTAAAAAGGAGATAAATCTTTACAATGGAATAAACTATAGCATTAAGAGGTCTAGTGCAATTTGAAAAGTCTCATTTGCCACAATATTAACAAAAGTAAATGATCCTTTTCTTTTTCTGTATTCTGAAATGGTATCATGAGGTACAAGAATATTTAAGTCTTCTACTGCGTCTACAAGATACAGTTCTTAATCATTGTTTTTAGAAAGAAAGGTCTGCGAAAACCAAGTGTACAACTTCGTTTACTTTGTTCTGTTCTTATACTTAAGTAGCTAAACAGTTTTAATGAAGAAGTCAAAATTATTTGGGCAATAGCACAAGCCAGCCACTGTCAGTTGTCAGCCTTTGATCCAAGAAACTGATCCAATGTCAAACTGGAAATTCAGTTGCAAACTAGATTGTTACTTAAGACATAAACTAACAGGGTATCTAACTGACCTCAGCAACTTGGAGAGCAGAAAAACATCTAGCAAAAATTAATTTTCTAAGGTTAAAAAGGAAAGTAACTTTCAATCACCAATTTTAATATTCAATAACATTTTTGACTGCAGATCCTTCCAAGGAGCATTCGCATCAGAAACATTTGAAAAGTATTTCACACTAGTAGTAAGGTAACTTCCTCTAGATACCAATCTAGGCAGCAGAATGGTCAGGCTTGAAAAGATAAGTTTTTTCTAAAAACTGTCATCTTTTTACAAAACAAGAAATTTGTCCATAGCTACTAAATGCTATGGTGGAGAGGCCCAGCTGAGGCATTTAAAAAAGGAGCACTTGGCATTTGTTCCTTTCAAACTTTAATTGGCAAAACCAACTGATCTTACCTGTGTAACTCTTCTGATTAGCTGCTCTGCAGTTCTTTATCCTAAATATTTAATTAAAGTAGCATCTGGAAAAAGTGTTAAATTTTGACTAACTTTGTATGAGGATTATCAAGGATTCTTGTTGGATTACAGAATCCTTCTGAAAGCATTTTCTAGGTTGTATGAAGTGAAGTCCCACTCTTAATCTTGTTAGTATTCTTCTCCCTTTTTGTAAACATACACACAAAAAAAGCAAGGAAAGACAAATGTATCATTCCCTCCCCCCACACACACCCCATTCTCACTCTAATTTGGCCTGTATCGATATTCCAGATCAAGTTCTGGAGGAGACAGTGCTAGGGAATCAGACATCATGCTTTTTCCACAGACCCAAAGAGCTCAGGTAAAACTGTTACAGAAGACTTTCAGACCTAAACCCTGGACCTGGCCACCTGACACACTTTGTGACTTTTTGGAAGGACAACCTCCTTTCTTCCCTCCCACTGGCCTTCCTCACTGGCTGCTATGAGGAGGTTTAATCATCACTTCCACTCCCTGGCCTCTCCTGAAGATGGATTTTCTTTGTAAATTAATATCTAATACTCCTACCCTCCCTTGTACAGCAATAATAGCATGGGGAAAATACTACAGAACTGGCAATGTCATTAATTTTACTGCTGTCCAGTAGTAAAATAATTAAAGACCCATCAGTATTAGTCTAAAGCTGTCAGGTTGGGGGAGGGGGAAACAAGCATTAGCAAAGGCTTGGATCAATCTGTCAGCAAAATCAGTAAGGAGGAAAAATGTCTCCCAGTGAGTAGTTAAAAATCAAACAATATATTTCATACAGTTAGAAACAAACCAATACAATAAAAAAATATTTCCCCTAGACTAAACAGTCAATTTTTCATGTTCCACCATGTACTTCCCATACTTCTGGCACAAAATTCGCTCATAAGACTTTTGTAATCTAAAAAGTAATGAGGAAAAACTCCCAAGCTTGCAAAGTGAGCTGATAAGAACTTCAAAAATGCTGGTTTCCTTTGAGGTTTGCCAAGAACACACATGTCATATGTATGCATTACGATTTGGTGCAGAGGAGAGGTGGCAGAGAAGAGCTACTGAAGCCCTGCCTCAGGCAGCAGCAGCAGCACTGGTTGGCAAACTACCTCTGCAGAAGCAAAATAGTCTAACTACCCAAGAAACCAGTTCAAGAACATTATGCATATCATAATATTAGTTTGGAGACTAGGAGGATAAAAAGCAGCAGATAAGAGAAGTGTTTGTCACAGCAGAACATGGCGTCATTTAGATCTCTACATGAAAAACTGTGGAAGAGTTTCCTTATTTAGCTGCCATGTAGTTATCTTAATCAGTTACCTTTCTAAAGCAGGGAATAAAGAAATGTAACAGAAGAAAAAGGAAACCACATTTGAAAGTTTATTTCCTTTCACTTCTCTAATGTGTGAAAAGTACAGAGAAGTTATTCAAACTTCCTAAGCAGACAGATTTTCTTACTAATTTCACCATTCACAGCACCAGACTGATTGAATAACCACTTTCACAACAAAACCCAGCCCATGACAAGTGACAGTGGTATAAGACTGTTCGCATCCAAAGCAGGCCCCTGTAGCACATGTGTGAACACTCTTAGTGTGTCTGTTCAACGAAGAACGCTGTGCATAAAGCAGACAGGTCCTTTCCCAGTACTAACAGATAACGCATGCTCCCAGAAAAACCAAAAACACAATCCCAAACAAAAATCCCCCAGACTACAAACTCACAAAACAGTATTTAAATTCTCAGGCAAAAGAAAACGGAACTGAAAAAACTGAAAAAGAATCACTGCCAAACAGATCAGCACAGAATCTAAATATTAATGCCTCACAACAGAAAAACTAAAATCTCTTAATTAGACATTCCACAGTGAGGCTTCAGCACCTATTCAGAAAATTCATGTTTATAAACCCTGTCTTCAGGAGAGAGCATGCTAATACACCCACACAACACAGTCCCCTTCAGGGAGTGACCCCCTACCACATATTGCTGTGCCCTCATCAACAGCAGGGTCCAGCACCGGCTCACAGCTGAAGAACCCCTGCTGTTACACAGATCCTTCTGGACACAGCAGACACCCCACAGCAGCTCCTGCCCTGCACCTCTACCACCCCATGCTCAGGATCTCCGAACGCAGCACACTCCAAAACCCTCACAGCTCATCTACAGCACCTCAGCCCACACAGCACAGGTCTCCAGGAGCTGTGAGCAGTACAGCCACTATCTCATAACGCACATCTCTTAACCCAGTCATTTTCCATCTATCTGTATCTCTCTATATATATATTGCTCCAGCACCTCCCTATATTGTCTATATACAGTGACTGAAACACACATGAAAGGCAAAGGATGCCTTGTATGACAGAAGTTACAAAAAGTAAAGTCACAACTGCACCCAAACTACAGTCCCACAGTCCTTCTTTAACGTGATACATGCAAAAAAACCCTGCATAAGGATATAAAGTATATCAACAGATCCTAACCTTTGCTTTTAGTTGGTTTCTTGGTGGGTGTGTCAGCTGAAACACTTATTTCAATATTATCTGGATCACCTCCTTCCTCTTCAATAGCCTAAATGAGACAAAAAAAAAATTCAATGGCTTTCAGTGGAAAGCTGGGCAGTTTGACTTCAGCAGAAATCTGTAAGCCAAACAGTTCTTTCGGCACCTCAAAAATACTTTATAAAACGCTTTGGGTTAAACCTTTCACTTAAAGCTGGACAAGAGCAAGGCGACACTAATGATAATGGTTGAGAGTTTCAGCTGTTAAAATGACACTTTGGAAGTACAGCTTATCAAGGATCGGCACATTTCTCTTTGGAAATGTAACATTAGAAGGCCACAACGACATCCATAATGGCATTAAGGGCAGCTCAAAAACAAGAGAGCAGGAAGCATAGACACCCCTCAGCAACAACCTGCCCCGGGGCTCGCCCGACGAGCTCCGGCGCCCGGGACGGCGGGCGGGCCTCAAGGCCGCGGGGCGAGCTCCGCCAACCGGGGCGGGGAGCTCCGCCAGCCGGGACACCGCGCCCAGTCCGGCCCAGAGGGGCCACAGAGCGCCGGGGACTCGGTGGGGCGGACCCTCGCCCGGGCACCGGCGGCGACAGATCCCGCCCTCCACACCGGAACAGCGGCAGGGCCGCCAGCGCCCTGCCCCCGGAGCCGGGCGGCAGCGGCGGCC